>VYYJ01002917.1:0-18813 GCA_021029165.1 Cyphoderus albinus | reverse complement strand
ATCATGTGATGATGTTGTTTGGTCCATACTCAACTTTTCATATAAATCACTGGACCCATGCGGATTTGTATTTTGATTGAGTTTGAATTCGGTGATGAATTTGGTTTAATGCAAAAAAAATGAATTTTCAGTTATCTTCACCGTACAACCTGAATGGCACATTGGTAACAAGTAAATTAAAGGTCGGGGAAAATCTCTTAGCTAATCGTAAGTTTGTAATGTTTTTATTAGAACTGTCCAGCATATCATTGAGCGTTAACAAGAGCTACTTTCCTTATGCATATTATGATTCACCGTCCAATTACGAATAATAACGTACACTTTCATCGTAGATATTTACCACTAAAAGATGTTGGCCTACAATAAGGTGGTTTTACATGAAAAAAGGATTGCATTTCATTGCACCCATTCAATTTAACAATAAGTAGTTATTTTGCGTAGAAAAGAATGCATTGTAAGTTTATTTAACACACTAGTCTTTGTAAAGTAATAATCAAACTATTAAACACTAAACAATATTTAGGAAATTTAGGAAGGAATTAAGCATTCAATACGAATTGGATAAATCAAAGACTGAACTAAAATTGAGAATAAACTGACAATTTCAATTGCTAAAGTAAGTGCAATCGTTCCCAGACTAGTTAATAATGAAGTGATAATGCATTTTTCTACAATGCGAAATGTGATATATCGTAACGTAGTAAAGTGCCAAACAGGTAAAAGGAAAAATTGCGAATAATGATAGAGGAAACGATTCAAATACTTTAACTTTCAACTTAAGTAGGTATTTCTTTGTGTCAAGTTCTCTCTTTTTTAACCATTAGTTGCTGATTTCCGAGTACTTTATTGTAATGATGCACAATTAAATAAGTACCTCTTCAACCTTCAACCCAGATGTTTCTATTTATTAGAGAAGGTAAAATTGTCAAAGAGAAAACAGAAAGAATAAAGCGAAACACGTTTATTGTCGAACGCCTGTCTAGTCAAACTCAACAACGAGAAAGTATATGATGAGGGTAGGCAATAAAAATCCCGGATGAGAAAAATTTGATGTTTCAATGCGTATATGAAAAATACATCATTCTAGAAAGGAAGGAGGAAGGAAGTAAATTTTTTGCAAGATTCTTATGATTTTACACATGAGAGTTTTTAAAAACATTTTTGAAAGATCAGACATCTTTGATACATCGTTGATCTTACATTTAAATGTTACTTTAAAAAACAAAGTGTGAATTTTCACATTTTAAAGAATTGAAAAATCGTGTCTGACCTTTCAACCTTGTAAATATTTAGCTACAGCCGATTTTTTGAATGTAGAATAATGACGAATGAACTTTTATGTGAATGATTTGTAGTTGATCATTGTTGCCAATTCTGTAACCATTGATCAAAATGATGTGGCATTGGTTGCTTTTACTTTTAGTGTGCTTATGCTACTCACTGTTCGTAATTTCTGCACTATTACAAAGAGTTGTTTTATAGCAGCACAGTCTTGAAAACATCTTTTATATGGACAATAAATATATTATACATTCATAGTTAATCCTAAAATTGTCCTTTGAGTGAAGTGATTTCTATAATATACTTTAGACAGTGTTATTAAACTTATTAATTTATTAGAACACAAGCTCGACATGCTTCACGTTTGAATAATCTCATTATTCGACTGAATCACGCTAAAAACCAAACTGGTTATAATTGGCCATGACGGTAAAATTCAGGTTTTCATGGACAAAAATCACAGATATGCAAAAATGAACAAACTTCTTCAGAAAATTATATTAGAGTCCGATTATTTTCCGGTCCAGCTTTCCAGATAAGCAATCTTATTAAACCGGAGCTTTTTCCTTATTACCAACCAATATACACTGATAAAACACATGATTACTATTTTAAGACTTCTTTGCAAACTTTGCAAAATGCATTTTATTGTCTCTTCTACTTCTTCACTGTGTTTTAATCTACCACGGGGAATTTACATAAATTCGAAATTCTATAATTTACCCCCATAGCATTAACAAATGAATGAACAAGTATAATTTATTGAAATATTTAGTGAAAATTGTTTACAGATCATATAAGTGGTCAGATCTCATTACAATAATAGAGTTCACTAAATTTTATTGCCTACTTTTTCATACCCAAACACGTTAGATATAGTATAGTAATAGTCTGTCTATTTGATTCTAATATAAAATCTGTTTCCGATTTGTTTGTCTAATTATAAAGTTGTGTTTAGGCATGAACAGTATGAATTCAATTTGGTATGCTAAAACCGTACGTTTCCACCTATTCATATGGTCTTGCGAGTTTGTATTCGCCGAGGTAATTAATAAAATAAATATTAAGCAATTATCACATTCACAGTCCTCCCGCACCTTACAAACGCAGCAACGTGACTTTTAAGAAGTTACTTCTTTTAATATTCCTTTCATATGAGCTGCGATTTGGTATCTTCCAGTCATCGTAGCACTATTATTTCGTAGCATCAATTTTTCAGCAGGTATGCACTGAAAGTTACTCTTCAAGTAGAAAGAAGACACGTAGTTTATGCCATTTTAATGTATAATCATGAAAACCGAATTTAATAAATGTTAAAGTTGTAATTTATTGCGAATTTAATCAAATTGCTAAAAGTGAGAAACTGGTTATACAATACTGCATAAAATATTTGACCTTCATTTTCAACCACAGTTACGAAGACGTCTAAAATTCAAAGGGGGTTACCTAATTGCCTAACTATTCTGTTTTAAGTTAATTGGAACCTATATCTAATTTTCGTATTCCTTGAAACATATTTCTAAAGATGATTCATGTTTTCATTATGCCAATCAACTGCAGCTTTATATATTTTTAATTTTTAGAGGATGTGTGTCATTTTGATGCGGCAACAATTAATAAATGCATAAAATAGGTACTTTAGTATCTACAGAAGTGTACTATTTAGGACAAGTTTGCTTGTAATTATACGAATCTGCTTATCTCTATTAATGTATTGTTTGAGTCAGACTCCTTTACAATGACCCTTTAAAAATTTAATTTATGGTCACAAAGTCACAATTTGTTAAAAATACATTCCCAAACGTAAATCAAAGTACCCTCTTATTCCTCTTCAAATATAAGCATTAATAACCACTTTGTCTGTCGCCTGTCAGTGTCATAGTCATGACTGACATGAGTCACGTTATGTCATGGTATATACGAAATTACAAGTTTAACCAAATGGCAATGTAACGTTTATGTTGCAAGCAACGGAGCAAGTAATGAGTAATCTGCAATCAAGCAGTACTGGCGATGATGAGAATTTGAGAATAGTTTGCCATCAATTAAATTAACGAAATCGGTTAATATGCAACAATTGCTACACATCCCAGCAGTTTGACAAGTTGCGGCAACTTGTTGGACGGAAAATAGTGGTGACGCGTTATGTGGCGATATTCTTGAAACCGATCTTTCTGAAATGCATATATTCGTTCGAAAATTGAAGCATTTAAACTTAACAATACACAAAAGCAGGCAGTTACGATTTGGGTACAATTATTCGTATCAATTATTTATAATCGTACATTTGCAACTTCACACAATAATTAACACCCAGTTATAATATGCAATGATATTCCTTACAAATCCGTTAACTGTCTATTGGCTGATTGTTCGAGTTACTAATATGAACTATAATTATCTCGCAAGCATAATTTCGATTGTTGATAGGTTTAGCATTTAAATATATTTCTGGTGATGAGTATTTAACTGGTGTTGTATTAAAAATGCTAGTAAATGTAATTATCCATTTATAACCGTACATCTTTATTGTTAGTCCATATTCCATATTCATTTTTGTTTTGATTTGTTTAATTGGTATGGTATATTGCTTAGTGTGTTAGTTTTTTGAAAAAAGAATTGACGAGATATATCCTTGAAGTCTGTATGCGTGGTGAATGTAAATATTCTTCAGTAGCACAGCGTTAGAAATAAACAAAAAATAAATTCAATTGTTGTTTGAAGTAACCTCTTCTTCACTCTGTTAATGAGATAAGAATTTAAAAATAATAATAATAACATGTCAAGCCAAGAGATCTTGTATAAGAAACATTATATATTATGATTTTTGGAGCACTATAGAAAATACCTCTCGTTCGAGAAATTTCCTCTTTAATTTACTACAACTGTAGAAGTAAAAATAATAATTGAGCTGACAAAACATGACAAGTTAAAATGCAGCGGTGGTACTTTTTAGGACAAGTGAATTGTAAAAAAGACGCTGCAAATAAAATAAATTATTATTGCTTCGTCTTGTTACTTCTCCATCTTTCAAATTTCAATCTCATGCTATTTGCAATACATCATAAAATATTCAAAACGACGAAGCGTTTTGCACCCCTTCCACTTTTATTGTTATCAGCACTATCAGTATTGTATAACGTGTATCATAACATCCATAGATATCATAACCAACCTTTGTGCAGATATTCATTTCACTCGCACAATATTCAGTCAAGTGTCAAAGGGAAATTACAAATCCCTACGAATTATTGTCTTTAGCGTGTGACTTTTTATATAATATGATTTTGAATTTGGTTTCTATTATGTATCCATTGCGCAGTATTTCTTTTAAAATAAGATATAGGTGGAATCTGGCTACCCAATCAAGCACGACAACATGAAGGATCCTTAAAAAAGTACACAGGAATATTTGGCAGTATATAAAGTGTAGTGTGACCTGGGGTTGGCAAGAGATCAGCTTCAACCTTTTCACAAGTCACAAGTGTTTATTTTTTTGTGAAACTCCCCGTAATCTTATTAAAGCATTCAAGGTAAATTTTATTTTGGGAAATTTTCAAACGTTTATCGGTTTTCAAAGAAAAAATGTGGATTTCAAACAATTTTAATAATAATTTGTGTTTAACAATTGGGAATTTTATAGATGCGTGCCCTCCTCGTCTGTCTTGTGTTGGCCGTTGTGATCGTTGCCACTTTGGCATTGCCATTCCCCCAAAATTTCGATGATGCTGTAAAGCAGGCGCAGCAAATGAGCTTGATTCCAAAGGGTGCCGTTGTTGACAGGACTTTCTCTGGAACCCAGGTACTACTAAATATTATTATATAAATTTAACCATGATTTAAGCCTGGCTTCATTTTTTAAATTGTGACAATTATTTCAAATTAATCGCAGGTCGCCTACTTCCAACTCGGACGTAACGATCGTGTCAATGGAGGAGATCTTGCTCAAGCCCTGGATGGAGTTCCACCAGAAATCATTGCCAATTTGGAAGCACAAATTGCTAACGCTCAATAAATTAAAAAGTAATTTTAGTCAAAGTCACATTACCAGAAAGCTTACAATATAATTTAATCCGAGTCGATTGCGAGTTCAAAGTTTATGTACGTATCTAGAAGTCTTTCAGTAAATTTATCGTCACAACGATAGTGCGTCACAATGTAAAAGAACCGGAAGGAGTCATTAAAGCTGATAAAACAAGAACCATCAAAAATTTAAAGTCGTGCAGTACAATCTTGCGTTATTCTTTTAGCCAAATTATTTTAATAATAACATTGGTGCTTACATAAATAAAAATACAAATAACAGTAAAAAGTCAAAACATAATCTTGCATTTAACTGCATTATTTTATAGTTTCAAGTAAGTAGTTTCAAAAAAGCAAAAGCAAACATTATTTCATTATTATTTCTCATACATCAAAACTTCAGATTGAAATTTTGAACGAGGTTATATTTTCGACATCTTATGCTGATAATTAGTTGCACCTGATTCAACGAGTATCTTGTCAAACAAATTGAATGATTCAGTTATCACAAAATTTCATAGTCAGCATATTTTCATCGGGCACCATAATATGGGTTTCAACCGAGTTATTAGTCCATTGACATCATATCATAGAATCTCAGTCAAAAAATGTAAGGTATTGAAATTGTTGTTTGAAGGCATTCGAATGAAAACATAATGAAAGTAAATACATTCAATTCTTGCATTTCAAATAAATATCGTTTCACAATAGTCGTTTCTAAAAAATATTATGGCATAAATTGCAATAAAGAAATGACAATTTTATTATTACGAGAATAAGACAGGCTCGAATTATAGAATTTGCATTTTTGAAAGAGAAAGAGACAGAATTTCTATCAATAGAGCAGTGGATTGTGTAAAATTTATACTGTAAATTTAACTAAGCGTACATATGCTGAGTTGCTAAATTTTACAATGAAACAAATTTAAAACAAAAAGTAAATCCACAACTTAAAAGTATTTCTGTCATATTTTTTAATATCTGAAGTTTCAATAATTGATTTACTTTTGACTTGCATAAGTGTCAGTTAGAATTTCAAAACTATAATGTAATCTGCTCCAGCATAACCTTCTCAGTTTTTCTATTTGACGACTACGTAATTGTGTGATTAATTTTTATAGTAATCACCATTTCTATTATCAGCGATCCATGAATTGATGATTAATCCATTCGTCCGTCTCTATTGCTTTGCACTTTTATGTACTTCTGGCTAACCCAAGACATCTACAACTCAAAAGAAGGCAGTTTGGAACCAACAACATGAATATTTTTATTAGCGAATCTATTTAAGACAGTAGTTACTGTGAGCAGCAATAACAACACCAGGCAAATCATATTAAAAAAAACTTGTCCACTAAAGTGAATAAATCATGTACGAAAATGTACGATAATTTCACGCAACGACGCTCTTTCATGAGCTTGTGTATTGAAGTGAGGCTTAGTTTAAAATAGTGAACCTAAAGAGGTAGTGAACTCTCCTTAGTGTTTGGAGTCATATCTGCTTTATCATCTTTTATTGCGACAGTAAAATCCTCTTATGAATCATAATCATCATATCTTACATAATCTCAGTCTGCTGTTTAATGGCGAAGGGAGACACACGCAGCAGGGAGCAAAAATTGCAAAGATGCGTTGGTTTGTTTGGCTCTAAATGTTATTAGAAAAAGACATTTTTGTTGACTTCTATCTTACGTAGGAATTTTAAAGAATTAACTTAAGAGCTTCTCGGTAGGTATTGTTATTTTTTATTTGTACAACAACGCAACTTGAAATTGAGTGTTTGCAATTTTTACATAACACCCTTCCACATTTGCTGAAAATGGTTGAATGGTGAAGTCTATTCGCGTTCTAGGCTAACAAATGAGCAGTGCTGTGCTGCGTAATAAAATGCGTTACGTTGTGAATTTGATGCGATGTTGTGAATCTTCTATTTTACGTTCCACCACGGATCATTCATATTACTTTCATATTACTCTGTAACTCAAAAGGAATAAACACAGTATAAAAATACTAAATGAAATACTTATGTTGCGTTGATGCGTTGATTATTATACATTCTTGGAGATGCTTTGTTAGGTTTCCTCAAGATCTTCATAATTTCACTTATAATCATGAAAAGTTTTTTTCTTGATATTATGACTTCCTTCTCCTACTCCCTACTCGATTACGGTACAACAAACTCAAGACTATTATTGTGCTTCTAGCATTACACACAAATTGTAGTACAATTGCTGCAGACTGTAATATTCAATTTTATTTGTTGCAACATGAAAAATTTCATTTTGTTTTTCGTCATTGTGTGAGGCTATTACCGAAGTATGCCTTTCATTAGAACATGGTGCACGATTTGAGCATGCCTCTTGAGATATTTCATTTTTTATTTGTTAGTCGTCCTGAACGATTCTTAGCGTCTTGTTGTTGATTACAGAACATAGATGCGAGAACGAAGAAGGCAGGACCAACAACTTCTCAACAACTACTTTATCAATCTGATATCGTCGTCAATTGGTTTCTTCCGACTTGGTTGGCCTGTTTACGGTCGTGAAACTTCCTTTCAAAATTCAAGAATACTAGCTGCGTGTCGTTTTATCATGAAAACCGAAAGGATGCATTTTGCAAATGCATTATAAGATGAAAAACACTTCCCTTTAATTTTCAATCAAGTCATCATCCCAATCATTCAAAGAATTAGTAGTACTCAAATACTTGTCGACTAATGGATAAAAAATGACAAAGAAATCTAATCAATCTTTACCAAGCTGCTGAGTTTGAATTATCAAAAATTTCAACCACAATAATTCATTATTATTAAATGATATTATGTAAGTAGAACAAAAAAGTTATTAAGACGCTGGCTTCAGATCCAAATCTTTAGCGGATACAGAAAATTTTATTATAGTCAAGTACATACATATCATCGTATCGTATACAAAAATATTCATTATATAATAATAAAAATAATAAAAATAAATCGAAGAAGATTCGCAATTAAATGGAGATATACATATATTGCACACCACTGAAGGGAAGTAAATGATCTACATACCACACTAGCATCTACAAACTCGATTCCCATCCTTGTAAAATATGGAAGAAAATCATCAAAAACTCCTGACTCATCAACCAATACATCATCGTTATATCCTTCTAGAACCCTAATAGTAACAAAAAACGTAAGGATAAGAAAGCCCAAAGATGAAGGTGGAGAGTAATAGTAGTTTAAAAAAGTATTTCCAAGAAAGTGCAAAATAGAAAATCGATATTTTTGATTAAAAGACAAAGTTCACTAAGAGTTAAAAGTACAAAAACACTGAGAGGGAAGGATATTGGTAAAAATGTGATGTCGTGCAAAATTATGGTAACTCTGAATGAGAAGTGCAAAAATCAATTGCATGATTCTTTGTTGTATGTATAAGGTCATGTCATGCATATTATGGTAGTCACATGTTGACAATTGACATGTGCGGCTTTCTAAGATAAACTGTATTAGTCTGACTTAGTTGATTGAGAATAAAGAAACTAAATCAATGCTGAAACTTAAAACCTAGTGAAAGCTACTCACAAAACTTCTAAATTAAAATGGCACAAGTTAGAAGGCTCCGTATTGCTGGCGTGGAGGAGGAGCGCCGTACGAAGGTCCTGGTGCAGGGCCTGGTGCGCCATATTGTGGCTGCTGTTGTTGCTGATTCTTGTAACGGATAAAGTATACCTCAGGTTTCGTAGGCTTCGCTGGTGGGGCGGGCCTGATTTTAACGTCTTGGCCTAGATAATTTAAGACTATTTTAGATAACCATAACTTACTTTTAAAAAGCAATTTACACTATACGATTTCATCTTACCTGGCTCTGGCTTTTTGAGCAAAACATACACCAACGTCTTTTGTTCTGGTGGGGGTGGCAATTCAATCTCCTGGAGATAAAATTTTTGGACAAAGATAAGATATAGAAAGAACTAGAGTATTAACCCGTTAACTAAGAAAAGAGTTTAAAGCTTTTTAAAATAACCTGTTGGTCTTGTGGAGGTGGCGTTGGTGCCTTTATAAAGATGATCTGTAAAATTCAATTGAAATCGAAATATTACATTAGCAATTCGCATGTAAGGGTTATTTTACACAGGCCCTTAACCGTTGTGATAAATAGTATCTCTGTTTAGTCTAAATTTATAAATTCGTCCTGGAGAGGAGTAAGTAGAGTACTGCTCGAAAGCTTGACATTATACATTTCTAGTTGATGCGATGCGTACTTACTTATAAGGAGTTAAAAGGTAAATTTTAGTGAAGTATAATTTCAGTCGGAGTTACCAAATTAGCTGAAACTGAAACCTACTGTGTGGTAGAGGACATTCATAATGTCAAACATCGCTTAATTCTGTTGAAAAGGGTCCTTTTCGTCACGACTAATGACATAGATTCTTACAATCATTTCCAATTTTTCCTATATCAATTTTTTGTTAGCTGAGCTCTTTTGGAGAATTCATAAGTAAACAAATTTTTTGTACAGTTCTGAATATTTCAGAGAGGTGTGTGCTTGGACTAAATCTTCACAATGTAGTATATACTTGCAGTATACGAGTATATGTATTTAGAAGGGAAATAAATGAAACGGCGATATTTATAAGAACTGGTTTATCTGTGGCGTTTTGAAAATAGCAAAGTTGTAGTTCTGAAAGACTATAAAGATTCAGATTTACATATTTTAATGCAATCTGAGGCATTCTTGGAGTATTACCTGGTAATGCTTATCTTGAGGTGGGAAAGACGGTTGTTTTGGTGGCTTACTTTCCACAGGCTCCGGAGGAGCAATGTGAACAGTGACATGTTTTTGAACACCTATGTATATAATTAATAATTAAGAGATTTTAAAATTTTTGGTGAGGCTCATTAGTGAAGTTCATTTCATCAAGTTGAAATATTTGATTACCTCCACCACCTCCGCCTCCTCCGTATCCACCGCTCCCACCGCCTATCCATCAAGTATAAATGTTAAATCTTGATAATAAAAAACAATCAAGATTTCAATCACCATATTTACTTACCCCCGCCGGAATACCCTCCACCTCCTCCTCCACCGCCGCCTGAATATCCACCCCCTCCGCCACCTGCATCATAAAATTTAAGCCACTCTTAATATGTTTTGATTTTTCCAACAATTCTTGTACTTATTTCCATTGTTACCTCCACTGAAACCTCCTCCTCCTCCTCCTCCTCCTCCTCCACCACCTCCTCCGCCTCCAAATCCACCACCTCCAAAACCTCCAATTCCAGCCGATGTGACGGCAAATACCGATGCAAGAACCTTTACCACAAAAATGCAATAAATGTAAATCACAAATTGAAAAATTGTCTCTTGTGTTTTATGCCCTAACTACTACTAGTGACACTGCCTTATTTGCTATTGGGAAAAGTGCGAACGCATGAAACGTACCAACAAGATTTTCATGGCGGTCGTCCCTTCAGAACCACCTCAGAAGTAAAAATTTCTGAAACTAATTTCCAAATTATTTAATTAAAAACTAATTGCACAAATGTTCACACAAATAGCAACAAACTCACTTTTGCTACACGCCAATGAAGGAATTTGGTTTCGTTGTGTGTTGTCTCAATGGAGGAGTCGACATCGACTGGTAAGGTTTCGGACATTCGCGTCTCCTTATAAACCCAGTACTGACAGGGACATTTTAATATCATCTTCGTTAAGTAATCTTTCACTTGAATATAAATAAAAAAGGCTATCTTGTAAATCTCATAATACCCACTACAGTATAAAATTTGACATAATAATTCACGTTATGTAAGGGGAGCAGAATGAGTAACGGAGATTGCATTATAAAAATTTACACCATCAAGATACCTTAACGTTATTTTGAGTGAGCAATAAGCAGGTGTTAACTGTCCTCCGTTACTACTAGTGGAGATCATTGCTTGATATAAATATTTACAGCCCGGCTTTAATCATCACCGTTCTAAACATCCTTCATACATTACTTTGCCTTTTTTTATTCTTTGTTATCCTACACTTCTTCTCCGTTGACTTAAGCATCCCTTTTAGACACTGCAAGCTGCAAGTCATGCAAACGTTGTCATACAAAAATGAAAAACGACATTAGTGACGACAACACAACAAAATATACTCTGACAAAAGCAAGCCGACCATAAAATATGGTTGTCAGTATACAAGAATAGCAAAGCCTTGCGCTTTCGTTTGCTTTCCTACCATGGAACAATGAATTAATAAAAGTGTACTTTGAGTTGTGATAATATGTGCAGTACAGTTGTACAATTTACAATGATGTCAAATTTGAAGTCAAAAACTTATCACAAAAACATCAGTATTCTGTTTATTGGCAAAAATAACGCCGGTTTTACCAAGGGCTGTTTCATCCTTTATAATCCTTTTTTCTACAGAACATTATCTTATTTGCGAATCTTGTCTTCGTTTCAGCCATCTTGCAAACACGTTACGATCTCGCAGCTTTGATTGAAACTGTCGTAATGATGTTTGACATAAAAAATAAAATACACTTTTCAATTTTAAAATTGGCCTTTTTATCTTTTGTACAGGAACTTAACGTCTATTTCTTCACAGTCACATGCGCTTTAACTTTTATGTGCAATCATTTAATGTAACTGGAGCTACATTAAATACGGAAACTTCATAAAGGGTACTAATCAATGAAATTTTTTAGAGGCACACGCTGAAGTAGGTCGGACAATTTTCAACATTGTCCCTCATTGATGGAAATAAATACATGTTTCAACACGAAATAAATATATAAATAATCAAAAAGTGAGTTTGTTTTGCGTAGGAGAAATCATTGTACACGTAACAATTGTTATTTTGTATTGATCTAGTTTTTGCTTTAACACTCGCAATCCTCTGTTGCAAAAGTGTATCAGTTTTTGTCGAATCAATTTCAAGCGCCGTTTAAAAACAATTTTCATTCATGTGTGAATGTGTGGACTTGCATGATTAAGATGTTAAATATTAGACAAACAATCAATAAAAATATAAGACACATTATTATACTGAGTACCACGATACAGCATCCGTTCCTAAATGAAGGTTCAACAAGAATCCAGCAAAGATAATGGATGTGGTCAGGTTTGTGGTACGGTGCAGATGACCATTGGTAATCAGTAGATTTAAACTTGTATCATTCCATTATAATGCAGCCACAAATTATCACATTACATTTTGTTAATGTAAAACTTTGCCACAACGATTATCACTTAGATGTGAGCTACCATACCATCTGAACAATAGGACCAGCGATTTTCACTCAAGAGGTTCTTTGAAATTCTCAGGTGGTCCTTCTGGTTTCAATTGTTATGGGAGGAAACATGTCACGAAATAATGATTTATTTCTGTCTAGAGTAGGTATAGATTCATACTTCAATATACCACGATACCTTACAGAAACAATGAAACTGGAGCTTGGTACTATTTCATTGTTTTGGAAAGCCAGTAACACTAGCGTAGCGTAATTGTTCATTTTATTGGCGTGAATGGTGTGATATATGTTTATGAATGCTGTTCAATGAACATTTATTTTATTCATATTCATTCTAGTGTAGTGGGCGCAGTCTATGTATGTTATTCAATTTTTATAATTAAAGTTCTATTACTCACTTGTAATACGTTCGTATTGTTTTGTTTTAACAGCTATAGTGTGATAACATAAATATTCTGTGGTTTAATATCATGCAATTTTATGCAACTTAAAAGCTTAGAATAATAATCAAAACCTTAAAGCTGATTTAATTAACAATTTGACAAGATACATGTTCAAAATATTGTATACATAAATCATTCATCATCATATCACCTCTTTCTAAGGGACTTTCCCGAAAAAGAACAAATTTCAAAATTTGCTTGAGTAGGAAGTGGTAATTCGCTGATTACACTCTCTTGAAATTTATGTACCTTGTCTCCAATCCCACTTTATATGCTACAGTTTATGGTCCTCAGCAAAACTTAAAAGCGCCACTTGCCAATTATGTGTTACATCAACAGCGAAAATTACTGCTAGTTATTTTATTACGAAAGCCAATCTGGACTTTTGAAAATGTCATGTTTCAATGTATTTCACAGTAGCACCCAATATTTTTGCTTCAATTAGTATGAATTTAGTAGAGATTTTACCATTAACTACAACTCGACTCTCTTGTTTCCCCGTAGCTAATTGACTTCGCAGCTACTATAATACTCCCCATTAATTATATATATAAAAAACATTTTCTAGTTTTCACTTCAACATCAGAAGGATCATGAACACAAAATTTTCACATGAGTTATTGATAATGATATACAGCAGGTGTATACAGCTGTAGTTTACTACAATGAAGTAAATATGTACTACAATCTCCAATTACTTTTACGAAGAACTAGAAGTTTAACTGAAGCCTGGAAGAAGTAGTGTTACAAATAGCCAACAAGAGAAAAAGAACAAATGCACACAAAATGGCATCTTAGATTCGTAAACGAATTTTTAGGTATGATACGAAGTAGCAAAAACTGTATTTAATAAAAACATTTGAAAACCGTGATATTGGTGTAAATAAGATTGCTCCATACGAAAATTACGACTTAGTCATTTATCAATCCCATGATGGATTGTTATATAGAAAGTTTTGTTTTCTTAAGTTATACAATGTACCTGTGAGAGGCACACGCATGACATTATGTCATGACAAATTCACTGCTCTACTGTAAAAGTTTGAATTGCAGAATCCATTAGTCCAATTGTATTCATTACTGGAGTGCAATTTCGGACACATGTCGAAAGGTACATGCACACAAATAATTATTTGTAAATTAAATACAATTAAACTTCAACTAGCAAATTCCTTTATTCCTTTGCATAAATTTTATACAGGTTGGTTGGTCGTAGTTGTATTCATGTAATCGTTTCTGCAGCCAAATGGGACACTAAAAGAACTGAGCTATTTATTTTATAAATTAAACTGATCTGTCGACACAACACAGCAATTTGTTCCATTTTCTTTAAATCAAGGTTTTGTTCACCATGTCTTGTGTCATCTTTCAGACATCGACGTTCCCTAATCTAGAGTTGTTTTGTAGAAAATCAGTGTAGATTTTTGTGAATTTAAAACCCACACTCATGAGAAAAAGATCGTTTCACTTTTATGTTGGTAGTTAAAGGATCCCCGTTTTTCATGATTGTCAGTATAATAAACGCAGATAACGAAGAGGCATATTTTACGATACAAACCTTAACAAAAGACAACCTTTAGCAGAAAATAAGCATATATAATAAATACTATAATTCTATTTCTTAGTGCTACATTATTAAAGCCAGTTATTATCACAACTAGAAAAGTAATGGGACGAGTTGAGCAAACGTATAAACACATAACTTTTAAGATTGGGTTGAATTAACTTCACTTTGAAAAAGAAATGATACACGTGAGCGCCAAATGCACAAGCAGAGAATGGCACAAATTGTGCAATATTGACAGAAATTGTCACCTAGCTTGCTTATACTCTACACTTCTCCTTTGTTGAAGTTGGACATTGCACATTTTCATCATCAACGAATTTATCAACCGCAAACTGCATTTATTGCAGACGAAATCATCATCTCAATTATCATCACCACCACCTTCTTGACAGTGCAACCGAATGCATTCACAAGCAGGCACGAACATACACGACTTTATTATTATATTTTTATAAATTCAGGGACAAACGGGACAATGTGAAGCAAAGAACTGCGTAATCCGCCATGCTGAAAGGACTCATATTTTGATTGATACTCCTGCAATTGTAAATTGTTCTCTGTGGAGTACACGACAGGCGAGCTTCACTGTAATCTAATCCTTCATAAGGAAAGGTAGTTGTGTAATAATGTTCGAAGGTGTTTATTTTGTGAAATTCTCCGAAGGCTTTAAACTGAAAGCAACGACTTCAATAATCACTGATGTTCGTTTACCCTTACGAAAATGTATATAATTTTTACAGCCATATTTTTTGCTGATAAATACAGGTAGCTGACTGAACAGGGGATTGTAAAATGTTGGAACAGAGCAGGGAATGTGGATTACGAATGTATTTCATAATAGTATGTGAAAGAATTCATATGACCATGCAATTTTTATATGTAGGTATGTATAACAAAAATCCAAACCAAACGCAAACGATACTCAATTCAATCTACAAATTTTTAGTGCGTGTCCATCTGAATGATACAATTTTTTGCAATAATGGGGTACGAGATCGTCGATTTAAAGATGCTGTAAGCGTACCATTTGCCCTAAAAAATAAGCATAGAAAAAGCTATAATTTAAACTTATACTATGAAAATTGGTCTATCTACAATTTGAGTTCATTTAATTTTGCACAAGTTTATTTAGCTGTTCTAGCAAAATCTTTCCTTTAGATATGTATTAGTTTTGGAGAAATTGTCAGTCACTTATTGAGGTTGACTGTTAAGGTACCTACTTCATGATAATAGTTGAATAAATGACATACAGTTAAAAGAATGTGTCTGATTAGCCTTGGATTTTAACGTTTTTAAAACCGAAGATAATAGATAAGAAGCCAAGCACGTTATGACGATAACTCGGCAAACAATAATTTAACTCTTATGAAAGGACTAACTGGGATATAACAGGAATAAATAAGGCTCCTACGGATTCTGAATGTTGCGGCCATTGTAATGCGGTTAAATAGAAGAGTTGTGCATCTGTAGGTTTAAGCATCTTCGTTTTGAATTAGAGAAAAATAAATCATTGTATTCGTATTACGTAATAATTTATTTCTTTTCGAAAGGTGTATAAATTATAGCATTAAAAATATTTCTACTGCGAAAACTGACTTTGATGTATTTTAGTGGGATGAGCCAAGCCAAGAGCATCAATGCGTACATAAGTATAATTAACCCATTTTATAAAGAGGAGAGAATGACTAAATTAATAACGTCTTGTCTATGAAATATTGAATATGACAAATGGTCGGGTAGGATCGGCTGGTCCATACAAAGATCATTGACGTTAAAGGGACTTTGGCGTCAACCCACTGACTGTGCTTGCTTCAATACTTCAAGACTATTGAATGATTTGTGCAAAATCATGGTAAGTCACCATCACTCATGGTTATGTAATAGTTGAAAAGGTATTAAAGCTCGAGAGCCAAAACAAAATAAAATCACTACTTCTCTATGAAGAATGACGAAGAATCTCAATTTAAAATTAGGTCCCTAGAAAAGTCTTTGCGTTTTGCTGCAATCCAATAGAATGAAGTCATACAATAGCACATCACAAGAAGTCGAACATTATTCACCGTGTAACTCACAATATGACTGCGTCTGAATTGATAAACAATCATTAATCATTGCCATTTAGAGATCACGAGCTTTATTGACCATGTTTGTAGACAAAAGAAATCAAAGTGAAGTCTATAAAACACATTTATGTCAAAGTATTGATTTGGTATTCTGATTGATTGAATAATCACAGACAAACCTACCCAATAACCTAACAAAGACATGCAAAATTTATTGTTGCATAAAATTTGGTCACCAAACAATTCTCGTTAAAGCTGAACATTTTTTAGTCACGCAATATTTCAAAAAGTTAAATCAGAGGCAGAAATTCTATTCGATTTAGAATTGATGGCAGAATACATTATTATAAATTCATAATTTTTCTTCTTCAGGGCTTCTCCTGTAAGGATAGCGATACTCAAACAATTTGAATAAAGTCTTTCTGGACTAAATTCATAATTTAATCCACTAAAGTCGGTTATTCGAGTAGGGAAGATGAAACCATGCATGATTTAGAGAGTTTGAAATTAAGAACCCTTAAAAACGTCAGCGTTGTTTATTTTTTAATAACTTTTTATAACATAACATTTTTGTGTGCCATTTTTTCTGGTTTTCACTTTTGAGTAGTATTTTTATATTTTTCTTTGTATTTAACAGCTTGTTTTCACTTTATTCATTTGCGAATCTGTGTAAATTGGCAGTGACATGCATATTATATATGAAATTAAGTAACGATTTTCGTTTCCTGACCGCATCTTCCTCAGTTCAGTCATTATACCATCCCAGGAAGACCAAATGTAGTAATTGCAATACATCTATACATACAACAAGAACAACGTAAATAGAATCACACGCTTGAAAAGTAACATCTTATGACTGATTCGTTGAATATTATTGCTACAATGCGTGTAATAATATGCAGAAATTCAAATTATTCCTATTTGAAGCTTTATTACGACAACTAACGACGGTATTACACAAATGACAGGAGAAATTATTGAATTACTCATGCGTTGAGTACCAGCAAAAAACAAGCTCTCGGCGGTGATTTTTGCTACATGCATGCGTACTCATTTTATAATTATTTTCTGCGTGCACTTTCTGCTCTTGTTACTCAAAACTCTAATTTCTCTCTGGTACACTTCGACTGCAATTTGCACATGTACATTCTTCTTTCACGATTTCATTAGTGCAATATTGTGCTAAAATGGTCTTCGCTTATATTTTTCTTGTTGTAAACATCTGTTGCTTTATTACAATTCATTTCTAGGAAAATGCAATAAATAAACTAACTGTTTATTGCTTTCAATCAGGACAAAATGTAAAGTTATATAAAGAACTTAATCTAGCATAAGCATTGTGTACAGAGGTGGTCAAGTAAACACTCGTGATTCTTACATGTCAAAATTGTAGCAAGCATTCACAAGAGTGGACAAAAGGCAAAAATTGAAATATTTTATAAGTAGCAATTGACAAATACCTGGTACAAATATAGATCAAACAATAATGCGCTTGTTGCAACTGCAAAATACTAAGTGCTTATTTTACTGCTCAAGACTTTTAATACGTTCTTTATCCACACATGCTCAGTTGGGGTTGACAATGAAAGTTTGAACAAGCTAATTGAATTAAAAGAAAAGAATGGACGGCATGTGGTGAAATTTTTAGTCAATTCGACAGTCAGTCGTGACGATGTGATAATGATGACATATTAATTACGTATTTGATGAGTGGAAGATTGCTTCAGTGACGAGAAATATCTGATTGTATCAGTAGCAAAACTCTTGAAGAAAAAGTAATTTAAAATCAACCTGTATGAATTTAGAAATGGCTTTCACAATTTTCGAATCCAAAATTAGCCAAAGCACTAAAATAATTAAGACTTTTGCTCGCCTAATTGTTGATTATTATTTTAATTTCTTTTAAACGTTTTGATTTCTTGTAGGCTTTCTGTACGAAATGAGAAGAATGGAAAGAGTTTGAAAATATTCCATATTATAAAATTTCCTGCTGTGTGAATGAATTTTAAACCGTGTGTCCCATTTTCTTTGATAATGATGAAAATCGTGTCGCTTCGTTTTATAACACGCAGTTTTTGTTCGTTTATTAACCCTTACGCCTGTTAATTAAATGTTAAAATGTGTATTTATAGCGTTGTATTAAATTAAAATTCCTTAACAACAGTAGGATTAAAATGGACATGACGGTTTTAAATATTGGGTATAA
>VYYJ01002916.1:0-18814 GCA_021029165.1 Cyphoderus albinus | reverse complement strand
CGAAGCAACCTATTTTGTTGACATGTAAACCGTCATTTGATAAGCTCATTTAAAAGTTCATTTAAAATCGATGACCGCTTACTTTTGGGCCCCTCGATATTCCGGGAGAGATCGTGGATTAATTTACTTCTACCAGTCACGCCAAAGCAGGAAGTTGTGAAAAATTAAAAAAGGGAAACAATTACTGATCATGAATGAAATCAAAAAACTTATTGCTCGAAAATATTTACACCAAATCAGACATTTATTTTCAGTTTTATAATATGTATATACATAATTGATGTTTAATTTTTACTTGAAGTCTTGGCATTGTAATATAAAAAGGTTTCCTCAAATTATTTTACAAAATTATCAAATACATACATCATCATGTTCAACAGAATTAGAGTATAAAACGCTGAATCACAATGCTACTTTCATCGAGTACTTCAATACCTTTCAATACCATATTTTAAATAAATTGAGTAATTGATTGTCTTTGTTTTCTATAGTAATGACGTAAAAACGAGTTGAGACCGAATGTGGATGTTCCAGATTTCAACTATAATAAAACGAAAATACAGGAACAAGTGGAAATCTTTGGTGGTAAAAAATATAATTATAGAAATCCTAGGACAACTATAGATTTTACTTTTGCTGATATGTTTAATATGCATCCAATGATACCCATCACAAGACCAAATTATTTAAGTAGTTATACGTCTACAAATGTATTTGTAAGCAGAATTGACATATCTTTACTTAAGATATCTTAAATATTTTGTTTTTACTATTTAATACTGGGTTTTACATTTTCCGACTGGATATCATATACCAATACTTACAGCAGCACAATATGAATGCCCAATGTCACTGCTGTTTTGCTGTTATGTTGAAATGATAAAGTGATAAATTCAACTTCCGTTACTGCGTCGGCAATTTCAGTGATAAGAAGTTTAAAGAAACTAAGATTTTTCGCTGGTTACAGCTTCTGGAAAAAATTCTTTATAAGTTTACTTTACATTTTTTGGCTAATATGGATAATTTTATTTTTAACAATACGAGCCTTTGTCAACGTAGTTTCTGAAGACTTTTATCCACCTTGTCAATAAACAGGCAAATTAAAGTATTTGGCACCGGGAAGTCACCGTTTGCGACGTAGTCACTAAAAGAGCATTATAATATGTGGTTTGGATTCAAAAGTAATATGACGAAATGTACACCATTGTTCAATATAATTTTGAGAATTGGAAAAACGTCAGTCTCAATTTGGCCCTTTTCTGGAGATGCACTAATAAGATCCTGCAGCAGCTTGTGTGTAGAACCATTTGATACTTTAAGAAGGTTATTTTACTTTTTATTTTATATCAAAACCAATCCTCCGCAGTGGCTGACCACATCTTAAGTAAATTAAATTCACCACGCACCCACAAAATAGACTGGGAAAATGTGAACATTCTAGACCGAGAACAACGACTATTACCTCGAAAAATTAAGGAATCAATTTACATCCGAGCTGCTACGCAAAAAAACGCCTCTGATGAATAGAAAGCTCGAACAAAGTTGTGATTGGCTACATAACTACTGGAATCATTTGTTAAATGATCTATACTTGGACAATATCCCATAAGTAATTATACTTAATTAACATAATACCTACTGTTTTATCAAATGTTTGCACATTTTAATGTCTTCCCTAATGAGGGCTAACAATTAGCCGAAACGTTGGAAGTAATAAAATAATATTTTCTAAAGATACACTCGTTGAAAAAGTAATTTAATCCTAAAATGTTTATTTTATGTCGACTCTTTAAGTTCTGTAATATACTTTCTAACAAACATCACCGGTACAAATGCAGCTGCCAAAATACCGCCGAAACGAACAACCATAAAAAGTACTATCCAAATAGCAGCGCCCTGAAAAAGAGTAAGAACAGCGACTCCGATGACTCCAATTGTCGCGAGTATTATCAGAAACAGTGTGTACAGATACCAAAATTTTGCACGGCTCGTTTTCTTTGATAAGGGTTGATCCTGCTTATTGGAAAAATTAGAATAGAATAAAATTCTAAATTATAGAATTTATTTTATTTAAAAATGATTTACTAACGTCATCACTGGAAGTAGATTGGAGAAGTGTCAGTGCCGTAATAAATGGAAGAAGAACGAACAAAACGAACAGGAGAGTACCAGCAAGAATTAGAACTACACTTATAGTAGCGAAAAGATCTCCCGGGTTTTCCACCTGCATTTGTGAATATCCAATAAAAATGGCCATAAGAATTCCGTAGACGAATGCACCCAACATTGTCACAATTTGGGTTTGAGCAATACACCTCGCTGCCATTCGATATTTTAGATTTAAGAATGTATAGTTACTATAGGTATCTTGCTTATCAGTTTCAATATCCATTTTAAAATTTTATTACTGAAAATTTCAAGGTTTAGAAATAATTGTTTATTTTATTTTAGTTCTGTGCAAAAATTAACTACTACTGCGTCGCGAGATATTTGCGATGATTTGATTAATCCAGTTTCCGAGTATCATGATCATGCATGATCATGGCAGGCAAAATGTTTATTTTGTTGTACCAAACAAACAGAATGCCCTCGGGTTACGTTTATCCTCTTTTAGGGGTTAGATAAGCTGAATAGCAAGTCTTCCACGTGAAGCAAGAATTTGGAAATGAATTGCTATATATGTACTGTCAAATTTGCAGATGTATCTAGTTAGAATATTACATTAAGAGCTTCAAAATGTGGATTTTATTCCAGGAAAAAGCATGCTAGGATTTTTCTATACAATCAAGCAGCTTGTAATATCTTTAGATATATTGGACATTAAGACTAAATTCTCCACCAAGTTCAGCCGGTTTCCAGATAACAATATACATACACGAGTGCACTCGAGTGGTAGATAACCTTATAGCCAAGCTTTAAAATATGAAGAGGCTTGTGAAGTGGTCTCATGCTCATCACTAAAAAACTGGTTGTTTGGCTGCCTCAGGTGTGGTGGAGAAGGCAGGGTTAATGAGTAAATGAAGCAAGACGTCATTTTCATCAGTATTCGCTGAAATACAATAGTGACGAGGTTTGGCAAATGCAATGTTCGGATGTTTGATTTTGTAACATCATATCACGCCCAAATGGTCCAATTAATCTTGATAATTCAAATTATAAATAATTTTGTTAGGCTTTCTAATTACAAGTAAATAATTATGAATTTAAGTTGGATACATGAAATATTATGCCAAAAATAATAAGTGTAATTATTGACAGATTAAGCTCAATAATCTTTAAACCAAAAACTACGTTTAAAATAATGAGTATGCCAACTAAAAGTATTTCATTTAGGATTTGCTAGGATATCTATATTTAACTTTAGCGATTTGCCTCTAAAGTCTTTAATAGGTCAATGATTTGAAAATGCTTTTTAAAAAATCCAGAACTACATTTCCTGATTATTCCTGATACGTTGTATTTACTTCAAATTCTCTTCATTCACAGAAGTGTACAAACGATTTCATGAAAGTAAAAAGTATATAAACGAATATTATAAAAAGAATATCGAATCAAAAATCTATTTGCATAAGAAAATAGGTAACAAAATTAAATACAAATTTATTAACTTTTTGCTCCAGTATTAGGTGTAGTATGAAGCGCATTAAATACACTGCGCATGTAGTATCACCGTAGATGGTTTAAAATCTTTGACATAAATTACAAACTCCAGAAAGACGTCAAAGAAAATATATTAACCACCTTTTTCGTTCCAACCTATTAATTTTATACGCCGTTACAATGAAAAATAATAAATGTGGCGTCAAAATGGTTATTTTAAAATATTGCAAAATCTTACTTTAAACTTTTCTAGACATTACCATTAGCTACTTTTTAAAATCAAAATAGACAAAAATTAATTGTACAAGATTGCACTGCACCTTAAATAATTAGCAATTTGAATCTACGGGGTACAATTTTTTTGCGCACTGCAATTTAATCATATTTATTATAATATTTCTCAAAACGTGTAGATTTGTTCATGGAGATATATTTATCTGTTTTCTTTATAATTATTTTTAAATTCTAAACTATATTTGTATAAATAAGATGAAAATAAAGATATAGATTATTAAACTCTATCTGTCAAATTGTGAGATTAGCTTAACAAGGACAAGGGATTCAATCCAATACTCCGAATCTGCTTTTACATGAAGCCGCTCTTCCACGAATTCGTTCCATTACTGTGTTGCGAGTCCGGACTCCGGCTTAAGTGGTGGACAAAATTCTTATAGCTATGTATATATATTCAAGATCGACAAGCCTAAATTACGAAAAAAAAGTTTTACTTTGTCCCAGAAGGGCACTGTTGATATGAAAGAGCAAACGAGTTAAAAGTTTTAATCAACTTAATTAATTAAACTTTTATTAACAAAATTAAAATTCACTAGTGATACAAAAATTATCAAGATATTGCATTCTATATTGCAAGTAGATATATTTAAATATAATACATCTAATTGCCGTTGTATCACCTGAATACTTCTTGTAATTGATTACTTTGTATATAGCAAAATCATTCACTTATTTACTTGTCATAATTTGTTTCTGTTTTAAACATTTACGTATTTAAAATGTACCAGATGACCAATTGTGTTTGTTAGAAACGAAGTCAAATTTTGTGGACATCAATTCAATCAGCATTGGATCATTTCTGGAGTGTTCCCAAATAACAAATTTCTTTCCCATTAGCAAATGAGATGTTACATGACAGTGTCCGAGCCAAATGCCATTATTGTTAGAAACAAAACGCACAGCCGTCCACCCACAAAATGATCCATGCGTCCACTCTCCAACTGTTTGATTTGCATAAACTGTCACAACGTCACGAAGCATGAATTTCTTTCCTGATTCGATATCTCTTTGAATTTTGGCACCATCAACAACAGGATCATATCTGTTTGGCCCTTCTCCGACCACATGGAACGCGTGGCCCTGTGAACGGAGAAAGTAAAATCAAAAGCATTACAATTTTATTACATCAGTTTATTGATAAGTTTCGAGATATTTAATTCTATGGTATTTAGCTTACATGAATATGCCACGGATGTGAAAAACAAAACTGGCCAATTCTCGTGTTTTGAAACACAAACTGCACTGATTCGCCTTCAATCAGCTCAAAAATTTGTGGATTATTTGTAATATTTATCTTCCGCTGCAATTGCTGATAATATGGAATTCTTGGTTCTTCGAAATAATGGTCATTGATTAGATAGACTTTTCTCCCATTTTTTATTTCTTCCACTGCATCTAGTATGAACTCTTTATGGACACTTTGTGGCAAAGGATAAACATCCCTTTGCTTCAGGGCTTCATTTGGCTTTAGATCGTCAACAATCCAACGATCCAAGAGATTAGTATCGTTATTCACCCCATAATAATAAAATTCTTGTAGCATTTGCTCAGTGGGCTTTGTTGCATTAAAATATTTCAGCACTGCTAGACCGTTCAGGGGACCCCGTAACTCAAGATGATGACACATAATCACATAATTGGCATTAGCCTCATTCTGCTCCATTTTTATTATTGAGCTGTATCTCTGACCGGGGCTGATGACAATTCGGTCAGTTTCAATCGGACTGGTGTATATTCCATCCATTTCGATGATGGTCAAAATGTGAGATGATATACGGCACGAAATAACGGAGTCAGACGCAGTATTAATAAACCTGAATCTGTAACGAAGACCTGGGGTTACAGAAGTTATGTCGTAGTTGTGGTCTGAGGATTTACAAAGGTCAGCCTCACTGATGGTATTAGTCCACTCCACAAACGACCTCCCGTTTATTGTAATGCTTTTCATGAGTACGGGGCCAAGGCTGTTGATATTCTGATGTGGTCCAGTGATCTTCTCTACGAGAGAATTAAGATCTTCATGATAGACCCCATTCAGAATAAAAATCCTGTCTTCATCATACTGATAATCGTCCGGGTAGGTTTTGTACTTTTCTGGATTATCTTCTATAATCAGCGGCCCGTACAACCAGACGATATCGAGATTTGTGTGTGCGTGATAAAAGTGGGTTCCAACTTGTGGCGAAAGATCCATTGTGTAAATGAAGGATTCACCAGGTGAAATCGGGTTTTGTGTGACTTGGGGTACCCCGTCCGAAAGAAATGTTTTTCGTTGGTGAATGCCATGAAAGTGGAATGTGATTCCAGTATCCAAATGATTTTCTACTGTCACTATTAAAATTGAGTTTTGTTGGACACGAATCTCCGGGCCTGGAGATTGTCCATTGATTAAGTAAGCTGGCTGTGGGAACCCGTCTGGAGAAAGATGACCCTTGGTGATTATTAAGTGATATAAGGCTACAGTTCTATTACCGACAACTTTGAATGTTGGTTGTGGATATGACTGAAGAAACTCTGAGGTGTAAGGGGAGTTATTGTTATTGCTGTTTGGTGTTGAGATCTTTCTCCAATTTTTGCTCTCTTGGATTGACTTGAGTAAAGGCATAGAATGGACTTTTGGTGACGATGATGATACGTTTTGTGTTGGTGGTTGCTCTTCGAAGTGTCTTATGCATTGAAATACTATTTGTAAATTACAGGTTTTCAAATGACGATTAAAAGGCATTATGTTTTATATAGTGGATTTGTTTGAGTTTTTAATTATTACTTGCTATTAGGAGAAGCAATGCAATGAAACCGGCCACGAACGCCAACGTGACAGAAACATAATTGGCACTGAAATATAAAACAATAATGTCAGGTATAATTTAGAGATTGTTGTAGTAAGAATTGTAAGTAGATTGAGTAAAATGATTTACGATGACAAGCAGTGTGTCCTTATTTTGTAGTACGGATCACGAGATGACAGCAAAGCCTCTCTTTCTGGGTTTATTAAAAATTTTCGCTCCCTATAAACCATTTTAGTTTCATACTACTGTTTGATTCTAACAATTGCACTAATATTTAACCGAAATATTTGAATTACAAAAATGGAAACAAATGCTACAACCTAAG
This sequence comes from Cyphoderus albinus, assembly GCA_021029165.1. NCBI lineage: Eukaryota > Metazoa > Arthropoda > Collembola > Entomobryomorpha > Paronellidae > Cyphoderus > Cyphoderus albinus. Next base: position 11,806 of record VYYJ01002916.1, on the reverse strand, counting down.
TAGGAATTTCTTGATATAAAATTTGAAATAGAGGCTTAAAAATCTTAGAAATTAGAATGATTCTTAAGCCGCAATGTTGTGGGTTGCTTTCGTAAAATTCCATTACACCAAATGTAAGTACATATATAATACTACATACAAAAACCAGTTCACAGTTTAAAATTTCTCCAAATATTTGATTTGATTTGTCTTAGTAGATTCGATTGGGTCGAAGTAACATTATATAACTTGACAACACCTGTTATTCTTTTGCGGACTAGTTTCTTGAGAGCATACGAAACTACTTAAGCAAATTAAAGTATTAAAGATTAGATGAGACAGTGAGACACTTTCATACATATTATCTATTTTACGGAACAAAGACATGACCAACCTGTTTCTAACTTTCTGGTTCTTTGCAAGCAATGGATTATGCCTTATAGCAGTTATCACCCAATTCATTTCTGAACAATAGTGACAATTCATGCTCAACAAATTAATGCATACATAAGGAACTTCTCGATTAAAATTAAAAATATGATGAGCATCTTCAAAATTCATGCATATTTATTTCTGTTCCGTACAAACCTAAATTGTATCAGAGCATCCAGAGCATGGTACCCTAAATATTTTCAGTCTTTTATTGCAAATCATACTGACATAAGAATATTCTGAGCACGTTTCATTTCAACTCCAACTCATTCCAATTTTAAGTCTCATTTATTTCATTCATTTAATCCGTTTCATTTGATTAAGCATGTTTGCAAATTTAAAAAGTAGAGTCGTTTCGACTAAACTTTCCTCTCAGACTGAAACCTCACAAATCCTTCGATTCACGATACACGATGTAATATATGTATTTCAGCTGTTTGAATTGATCTGGTGTTCAAATTAACAGTGGTTACCCGATTTTACGAAATAAACGGCGTTGTATTTACTCAAAATTTAATAATATCAAACTACTCATAATATACAGCAAAGCATCAGCGCACTGACATTTGCAATTAATGTTTTTGTTTTGTGCATGTGCAAATAATAAAATCAGTCAATTTTTTGCTCCAGTACATACAAGGGAATTTCTAACACCAGCAGAAGTATTTTCAACTTTAATTCAGTTTCATTAATTGAAAGGATGTATGCTTGAGAATTTCATTACTGTAAAATTTGTCTGTAAAATAGCAACAGTAAAATAATTATTCTCACCGAAGGTAGAATTTATACAATGACGAGTGAGCTTTAGTCATTGATCGATATAAATATTCAATTCCGTAATGTTATTTTACTGCGTAAAAATATTCATCAGGTTTGTGCAATTGCAGCTTAGATAACGCAAATTAAAATTTAACTACTTTCTGTGGTAAAAGTAGACTCGTTACTATAAATCTTCTAAACTAAATATATAACTACATGCCTTTCACATTGATTTTAATTGTGGAGTAATTGTCCCTTTGTTTAGTTCAATAATCATGTAAATCAAGATTATGTATTACTTTTGTAAGAATTAAATAACTAAATATTTAATTTTTATTAATTACACTTTCAATTGACAGTTTCAACTTTGCTTCATTTTAAATGATGATATTAATTAATCTAGCTCAATTTTCCTATGGAAAGTTGATGTAATATTTTCAACATTCTAATGTAAGTAATGTTTATTGGCAATTCTCTAACAACTAAACTTTTAAAAGCAAACCAACCTGGAAATTATATTTATCATATTTTGTCGAATGTATAAATGTCGTCCCGTTTATTCAATTAATTTGGCGTTTCAAACAAATTTTGTAAATATTGCAAACAAGTAAAATCTTTAGTTTGTTTACCAAAGCTTTATTATGTAACTCTTAATAATCAAAATTTACGAACAGAAATACACTTACTAACTCAGTAGAAGGAATACTAAACGTGTCACGTTTTCTCGTTTGCTTCGATCATCGTCTGACAATTTTCATGATTTTTTTTTCATCCACTCCAGAAAAACAAGTGGGTCATTATCGTGTTATCACAATTTTATAATGCTAGTAGCGATGGGCCATCCTAATTCCCAGTGCGCTAACCGCAATTTATTCCCACTTAAAGTGTGACTTGAATTTATAATCCCGACATTGTAAAATGGCTAATCAATTCGTCGATTAATAATTTTTCAGAAATTACTCAAACGTAAGCATTGACTGGTAATTTTAAAAATAAACGTTTTTAAAGCATTAGCACGCTTGTCACTTTCGTTAGGATGATAGATGATATATTCAAAAAGGCCATTAATTTGTCTTTTTATCATCTGCCCACAACGATGTGCTTAATATGTTATGCGGTCATTCATTAAATCATTTTTATCGCCTGCAGACAGCATTTACGCTAATGATGATAACCAATGCAATCTTGGATGAGATGTGCGTTTTTACTTGCAGCCGGTATGGCATGGCATTATAGGTTTTTACATAATAATTGTAGAGTATGTAGAATTAATTGTGCAGTATAAGTGTTAAAAGTAAATATTAATAGGATTTAATTGAGTGTTACCTGAATAAACATAATATTTATTACATTTTGGGCAAATTAAGCGTTATATTGAGTATTAATTTAAAAGAATTATTTTTATACAGAAATAATTGTCTATGGACATTTTTGTGGTAATGAGTCAGATTATTTGTGACTGAATCGGACAATTAAATAATGCGAAGAAAAGTCTGATTCTTGAATATAATTTTAATTATTGTAAGCCACAAATTAAAAAGGTCTCGTAGAATTTAATTAAACAAATTGGACAAACTACATTTGAGTTTAAACTGATAACATTTTCAAAATAAATAGTAGCAACTCATAAGGATTTGGATTTACCTGATTTTTTATTACATGAACTTCGTTCAAGATATATTTATACGGCATTGTGGTCCCTCGAAAACAATTTCTTTAAACTTTTTAGTAACATGTTACATACTCGCTACTAATGAAAATGCTGGCCAAGACCCCTACACAATATTTAAAGAGCTGAACAATGAAACTAACGATGCTTAAGCCAAAGTGCCATTTTGAGGCATTATCCTATGATATACTGCGACCCGAAATATTCCTTTAATTACAGCAGAAATAACAATTAAAAAGGATCCATGCCGAGTGGTATGGTGCAGCATCCTCCACTCGATCAGCGTCAATTTCATTTTCATGAGTCATCACATGTCGCATTAATCATGATCTGCAGGCACGAACAATCAGAGTCATGATGTCTGTGTTTACACGATCATTGTTAACATGGTTTAATGTTCCACATTTTTATAAATCTACTGACAATGAACCTGTGAAGAGATAAGGTTACGTTACTGCAGAGGATAATTAATTTTTAATTTGTGCTAATATTTACAAGACGTGCATGTTTCTCTAATATTAGAATGAAAAGACGAAAAAAATGAATCGGAAGATGCTGACGTTGAATGAAGATGAAAATGTGCTAGAAAATTCTTATTTTTGATTTATTCGCACAATTAGTTATATAATTTCCTACGTGGTTTTTATGAAATAATATGGAGGTAGTGTAAGCGACATAATGAGTAATTACACTGTTAAGAAAATATTACATCATCTTCACGGTTAATTGTAAACCCAACCTATGAAGCATTGTAGATGAAGTACAGAAAAGTTGCATGCTATACTTCATACATACGATGAAGTAATTTTAATGCAGCAATAGCAAAGCTGACGCGACGTGACTTTTCGCCTTTCTTCGTAACTTTACAGCAATGGACGTCCATTACATTTTTAAATAGGCACCGTACAGGGATTAGTGGAACAACGCTGTCACAAATTCTACAATCGTGGCGTATGATGATGATAATGCTGATAATGACCCTATTGGACCCCAATTGTTTCTTTAAAAAGGACCCTTAACCACGGCAAAATGCATCAGTTTCACTCACACTTCCTCAGCAGGAGCAGACAAAAAATCAAAGAAATTGTGTGAAATTGTAAAATATTGTGGGTTTTCAAAAGTTGTTCCTTCAGAAACATCAACATGAAAGTTCTGATGGTAAATATTCCTTTAAAATAATTTTCATGGGAATAAACTACAAACAATCGGAGTGTTTACAAGGGCTCAAGAATTGGTGAACGTTTTCTGTGGACTAATGTGGAAATCTTTTATTTTCTAAAGGTTGTTACTGCTCTCGTGGCAGTGGTTTCCGGGCAGTTCCACTTTAGCGGTAGATCCAACGGAAACGGAGGCTCCAGTCCTGTTTATGGCCCCCCTCAGACTGATTTTGAACAATCGCAACAGCCACTTCAACAGGATGCTTATCAACCTCAGCTCTTTCGTCATGTCTTTGTTCACGTTGCGCCAGACGAGTAAATACAAATTTTCAGATTGTTGAAAAGTGTTATTTAAAACGGCAATTTATTTAGTGATTATATTTAAATATTTCAGGCCAGCTGACGAACAAGCGAGAACGATAAAAATCCCAGGTTCGGAGAATTATTAACTGGTTATAGAATTTGTTAGTAGTGTTTCATTTTTAACGGTTTTTGACCTTTGACTCAGGTGGCGACAAGCATGTAAACATCATCTTCGTTAAGACTCCATCACAATCTAGTTCGGCACAAACTGAGGTAATTCTGCCCGAGGCTGATCAACAGAAGAATTTGGTCTACGTTCTTTTGAAGAAGAGCGAAGCCGAAAGCAACATTAAAATCCGTCGTCCTAAGGCTAAGCAACCTGAGAAGCCTGAGGTTTACTTCATTCGTTACAAAGATCAAGAAGCTCAAAACGGTCCAGGTGGATACCAACAAGGAGGAAACGGCAATGGCAACGGTCACCACAATGGAAACGGAAATGGACATCATAACGGCAATGGTAATGGAAACGGCCACCACAATGGAAATGGAAGCGGTCATCACAACGGTAATGGCAATGGTAACGGCCATCACAGTAACGGCAACGGCAACAGCGGATACTCGGAGGCTGGCAGATATACGCCCGCCTTGGCTCCCGGAGTTATCCGTTCACAGTCTGATTCTCCAAGCTCTGGATATGGTGTTCCTCACTAAGTCATTTGGAACTGATTTTAGGTATTTATTGTTAATGTCTTCTTGAATTGTTAGATTTTCTTGTTTCAATGAAAATTTAACGAGATAGTATTTCTACCATGATATTTATGCTTATTTATTTACTTATGTAATTATTTATTACAACTTTTCGATTTCGCTATCGATATTGGAAAATCCTTTCCTTTCTATTCACCAGTTTTGTTCTGGGACATTACGCTTTTTCAATCTTACTTTTTTTCTAGTTACTGTTTCAATTTAATGAACTTGTCCTTATTTCACTTTTACTTTTATTCTTTGTCCTTACTGCCTATGAACTGTGATGTTTTTTCTAGGGCTCAGTCTTGCTCATTTGTGCTACAAATTAATACATTTATACTTAATAAAAACATTTATGATTTCTGCATTGAAAATTATGTTGGATTGACAGAATTAGTACCCAACCTTTAAAACATCATAAATATCATCATCCAATAATACATTTGCATCTGGTTAACAAAAAATATATAAACTAACCACAATTAAATTTTATTATTTAATTATGTCCCTGCAAATTTTTAAGCAACTCATTCAGTTGTATTATAACATAATAACCATAAAAACTAATTAAAACGTCACTTTATTCAAAATAATTTTTCTCTTAATACGGTACATTAGTACAGAAACGAGTGACAGAAATACATAAATAAAATTTGTTGGGCATTATTATTAGTGTTGTGATCATAAAAAGCTTCTCAAGGTTGTAGTCATTCCCACAAACACACTTTTTCTCGTCTGTTAGAGTGCTAAATAAATGTTATTTTGACAGAATATTGAGAAACCGATATAAAATTCAGATCCAGTTAAACAGCTCTCATTATAATATTTACAAGTTTGCTTTGCTCTCATTCTCAGTAAAAAAAGACAGGTTACTGTAACGTACATTAACATTAATAATAACGATAAAACAGCTTAGAAACGTTTGAATACTATGATGAGTCAGATTATATTTTATTGCCTAATAAATCATGCTAATAACATCAATAACTTTAATTTACACATTGCATTATGTTGGGTAAATACAAGCACTTTTTCAATAAAAATATAGTAATTTGTATACCCATAATTTATAACGTAATATTAATTACTACAAAGGAAATGAACCGCTAGGCCCTCAAATATATTAATAATTGAATTTTCAATAATATGTACCCGTTGAGTGTTAAAATATGCACACAAAAATACAATTTTTATGAATATTGACAATAATGATGTATGGTAGACGTGTACGCTGAAACTTAAATTTATAATGTAGTTGGCGTATTAAACCATTGCAGATAGAGTTCCCGTCCTCAAATAATGGTTAATTTGGAAATGGTAATGATATCCATATTCTGGAAGAATAGAAATTTTAATTTAAAACTGCTTCTGTACCCATAAAATTGTACCTAGATGTGTACAAGAAAAAGCAAAATATAGAAAACAAAAATGACCTTCCCCTGACCTCTATTTATGTCGGAGAACGTCCTCCACCAAAAATTGTGTAGTTTTGTATTTTTTTTTCCATATTGTAAATGCCAAGCTATCAGCTAACATGCTGGCTCCATTCGTATCATTTCACACTCCCATATGTACTGTAATGTCGCGGTGTGCCTTTTGCAATCTAGCAAACCTACAATCTACTGGAGACAATATATAATTACGTGTTGTACTTGTTATTATGCTAGTATTAAGTTAAACAAAGCATTCATAAAATTTTCAGCACACAAGCATGTAATTTGTTATCCACGAAAATGAAAATATGGATTTTATCTACTCAGGACATGAATGTACTGTAAAACTTTACTCGTCTTTTAGTAAAGCCACGTCATATTCATACAAATAACGTTTATTAATACCATTGCATTGCATGAATATTGATGTAATACTGCACTGAACAAACCAAAACGTTTTTGTCCAAAATGATAACTATAACCTATAACCATGAGCAGACTATAAAGAAACCTATTTTATATTCTAAATCATAAAGCTTTCAGGAATTCAGAAATTGCATGCACTTGTTTGATCCTCTGCACAAAGCTAACAATAATGTGATAGGATCACCGAGCAAAGCAATATACTCAGTCATGACGATGACTCATTTCACTGTCGTCGAGTGTTCTGTTTACGTTTCAAGAGCATGTGTTCATGAAACATTATATCACTTTACTTACAGAATAATTTTACTCTTCACATAAAATACTACGGAACTTCTACAAACCTGCATACGTTTAGAAAACGATCAGATCTACATAAATACAAAAGCCGGAGACGAAATTGTTCAGTTGAAGTTGAAACGTTGAAGTGTGAACATTATCCCATTATTACAACCCTGAACCAAGAGCAAATATTCCAGACTAAACAGATTAATTGCCATTTTAAAGTGACATAATAATTTATCTACGTGAGTGTACCTGTTCTTTAAAATTGTTACTCATTACAAACAACCAAACAAAAAACTTTTTTGCATTTCAATCATAGTATTTTTGTGAGAAAGAACATTAATTTTATTGAAAAAACAAACAAAATGTTTTCGAACAAGTTCGGGAATCACGAGAATATTTGTTGTGGACTGGTAAAGATTATCAAGCAAGAGGAAGACTGGCAGCCACCGGTAAAGGCTCCGATTCCCCTGATATCTGTGAATGTGAATGCCTCGGTGGTTCACGCTGTGGCGCAGGTGGAGGTGACACAGGTTTATGTGAACAAGGAGGAAAATCCCATTGAAGCCGTGTATTACTTCCCGGTGAATCCGGAGGGAGCTGTGACTCATTTTCAGGCTGAGTTGGAAGGCAGGGTTATCAAGGTAGGAATTTAATTAAATGATAAGATTACATAATAATAAATGACTCATTCATTCACTATCATACAATTATGAATCATGTTAATAATAAAATAATTCTCCGTAATTTTAGGGAACTGTGAAACCACAGGAAGAAGCAAAGGAAGACTACGACAAAGCAGTAGAAAATCAGCAGACCGCATTCCTGGGAGAAGAAACCAAAGCGGACATCTTCAAACTCCGAATCGGATTCCTGAAGCCTGGTACTCAAGTCAAGGTCATTATTGGTTACGTCACCGAAGTAAAGAATGACCCCGGTTCAAACGCAATCCGATTCTACATCCCCACCACCATCGCTCCACGTTACGTGTCACCTAAAGAAACTGATCAGAAAGCCAAGGACATCAAAGCCATGACCTTCTCTGAGCAAAGCCCAGCTCCGATCTCCATCAACGTGGCAGTTTCACTTCAGGGAGGCATCAAGACAATTGAGAGCCCCACTCACCAGGTGAAAGTCACCAAGAATGAAAAGATACCTGAGAATGAGGCGTGGCACAAGGCACTGGTGGAGCTGTCAACAGAATCCACTGATATGGACCGAGATTTTGTCCTGAACATCATTCCCGAGGAAGTCCATAGATCACGGCTGTACTGTGAGAAACAGGAAGGTGTCAGCGCAAATGGAGGGTTAGCATCTACAGCCATGATGGTGCATCTCGTCCCCAGTTTCAAGCTGGACGAGCAGAAAACCGAGTTGATTTTTGTTCTCGACCGGTCGGGGTCAATGATGGGGCAGAGCATTGACCTAGCAAAGAAGGCGCTTCTACTGTTTCTTCATTCGATGCCTGCTGACTGCTACTTCAATGTCATCGGGTTCGGGTCAACCTTTCAATTCCTGTTTCCATCAAGTGTCAAGTACGATGATGGCAGCTTGAAGAAAGCTATTGAGCATGCGAAGACGCTAGAGGCTAACTTAGGGGGCACAGAGATTCTACAGCCACTGAAGGAAATCTACGCGAAACCTGGAATCGAAGGATATCTAAGGCAGATTTTCATTCTTACCGATGGGGAGGTTTCAGACACCGATGGGGTTATTGGAGTTGCACAGGCGAATGCGCACAAGGCGAGAGTTTTTGCCCTGGGAATTGGGGACGGTGCGTCTCATCATTTGGTTGAGGGTGTGGCCAAGTCAGGAGGAGGCACATCTGCATTCGTCACGTACAGCGAGAGCATTGACAAGAAGGTGCTGAACCAACTGAAGAATGGGCTGCAGCCATCACTTACTGACATTGAGTTGGTCTGGGAAGGTATCAAGAATCCTCCAGTAGTAGTTGCTGACAAGACTTTGTTGGGTTATGGTAAACCGATGGAAACAGATACTCCTGACTCCAACGACTCCCAGGCCCAAGCTTACCCACAACAATCACCGAAAAGAATCCCTCCAGTTTACGATGGGTCGCAGCTTCTTGTATTCGGTCTGTTTCGAGGTGACGAGATTCCGTCTGGGGTCACCATTAAAGCGCAGTCACCCGATGGGCCATTAACTCTCAAAGTTGATTACTCTCATGGAAGTAATGCGGTGGGGTCAACCAAAATGCTCCACCGCCTAGCGGCTATCAAACTTGTCAGAGAATTGGAATTTGAAGTTGCAGCTCTCCACTATGAAAACCTGGCCACTGAGAAACTGAAGCAAGAGGAAGAGAGGCTGAAGAAGGCGATTGTGAGCGTAGCTTGCGAGAACGGAATCACCTCGAGATACACGTCTTTCATTGCAGTGGACGTCAATAAGGACGGTAATGACAAGGCGAACCCCGAGAATTGGGTGATGGAGACGAGAAACGTGCCTTCGCAATATGCCCATGGGTGGCACGGTGGATTCCGTCCTATGGCAGTGGGAGCGATGATGTGCTCCCCGTGTGCACCCATGCTTCGGAAATGCTCCGCGCCTGTGGGAGGAGGAATGACCAAAACGAGGTCGAAGAGGTGTGCGGCTCCGGTACAGAATTTCTTGTTTGGTGCCGCCGCCCCCGCCTCACGTAGTTTAACAATTGATTCCATTTGCAATGCACCGATTGATTGCGATGATGCTGAGATGATGGATATGTCAGAGGGATTCAGAGAAACGGCGACAGAGAAGTCAAACCCAAGTGGAACGCCGCTGGAGCAACTAATCAGCCTCCAATCTTTCGACGGTTCGTTCGCACTCTCAGAAAAATTGGCCAGCATCCTGGGCCTTAAGCAAGGTTTGGAGCAACTGAAACACAGTGCCACTGGATTCAATCTCGAGGAGGATGTCTTTGCTACGGCACTCGCAGTTTCCTATTTTGTGGATAAATTGGCCGAGGAAAAGGACGTGTGGGAATTGGTGGTTATGAAGGCTAGGAAGTGGCTCGCCAAGAAGGTTGGCAAGGACCAAGTCGAAGGTGTTCTGAAGAAAGCTGCTGGTTGCCTCCAATAAGTTAAAATACAATTGTATCTATACTTTACAATTCTAAATTAAGTTAGCGCAAGGTGTCTGTTTTGAAATATTATTTTATCTCTTTTGTAATCATGATTCATGAACGTGCTAGTAACACACAGTATTATGTTTCTGTCATTTACGTCAATTTTAAAGTACATAGTAGAGCCAGTAGCCACTGTTATAATGCCTTAGTGTTATATGTGCCTAACTAATACATTCTGAATGTCATATAATTAACTTTGCTAAATTATTATAACTATAACTGTGATCACATCAGCGTGATGTTTTGCAAAGGCCTGATCCTGTTTCTGTTTGTGTAAATATTTAAAAAATGAAAGCAAATTATACACAATGATATTCTCACTGAATAAAATATTGCAAACCTGCTGAATACTACGGGCTTGCATAAATAAAATCTATATGTATTTATTAAATATTATTTTTGATGGATTTTGCATACTAGCAAGAACAAGGTTTTTTAACCTACCTAATTAATTTTCTTGAAACTTTATTTTTATTGAGCATAATGGAAAACCAATCATACAAATGCAATGTAGTAATCGTTAGATGTTATACTCAATACATACTACATTTTATAGTGACTGTAAGAAATTGCCATAAACTCTTCTGGCGTAAACACAAGATTTACTGTTCATATGTCAAAAACGTATATACTCAAACTTATATATCAAACCCCTTTTTATCAAAAACACGAATAGCCAAAGTACTCAAATGTCTAAGCTTTAACATATAAATAGGCGTTTTACCCAAAGTTTTAAGCGCACAAACAAGCAATATATCTAACACTCAACGTCACAAATTAAATATAATATGACGATTACTGCATATTTAAAATAAAACAACAACGATTGTCGATTTCTGTTATATAAAGGTTTAGTTAAGTATGTTGATAATTAAAAGTCTCGAGTTTTATTTTATATATAACAACTGTCAACTTGCGAATTACCAGCAAAATGCACAGTCATACATGTTAACTTTCCAAATAATCATGAAAGCATTTCGATGTAAATTTTAAAGTAATCTAGCATGTCTCTGTGTCCAACAACCGGTGCTTTTTCAGAAATGTTTATAAACGTATATTTACTGTGCGTTATTTTTAGCCGAGAAATGCATTTAACCAATATTGGGCACACTTGTATGATTACAATAATAAGACTGTGGTGAATTGACTGGAAATCTTATTATCCGACTGCAAATATTTACATATTTAACCTAAAGTGTATAACACTTCCTGCAATTCTCAATCTGCATGTATACACCTGTAGGTGTGTTATTCCTCTCCTCACAAAGACATCAAACAGTGATGTGGATATTGGCGATCAAAAATATTTAAAAAATCTTAGTAATAACGATGACTCTTTTGGTTATGTTAGAGTCGAGTGTTCTGTTTACGTTAGGACAAGTTGACCTGTTACAGCGAAGCTGAAACCTAGAACGTAATTTTATACAGAAGCGTTAGCTAATTCTACAGTAGACGTGAATTACCCAGGGCAGAGGACGCCATGCTGCACCTGTTC
>VYYJ01002915.1:0-18818 GCA_021029165.1 Cyphoderus albinus | reverse complement strand
TCCTGATGAAGAACAGAGCACTGTTCGAAAGCTAGACAATAAATAAAATGATTTCCTTGAACATCGTCCAAAACCCACCAAATAATATCTGTCAAGGATGGAAAAGGCTATATGAAATAAGATAAATAATTGTTTATTGTAAACGGACTTTCATAATTTTTACACTTCATTATTACATCAATGAAGTCACCTGATGTTTAGCTATTATAGAAGAAAAAAGTAATTTGCAAACCAGCAATCAAGCTGTGTACTCATGGTCATAAATGACTATTGTCGTCAGCAATGATGCTTTCTAGTTTTAAGAAGGTCCGAAAGTTGTAATTGAAATAGCAGGGGAACTTATTGTTAAAGAAATGACAATTTTCAAGATTGGTTCCTAAATTTCTTCATACTTCCACACTTATGCAAGTTATACATATTTTTCTTTCATAAATTAGACTTCAAAATACCGGAAAATTGTCTATCCTGTAAAGCGCTTTAAACGTCTCTACTATAAGGGTTATGTATATAATGTATCACTTTTCCCTGTAGCTCAACTTAACCGGATAAACCGCAGATTACAGATCATTACCAGAAAATCTGTGTGCACAGATAGGTTGGACTGTAAATGTAGTTACATCAACCTTTATCGCATTTTGAAATAGTTATTCGCTTTTACCGACTTCTAGAGGTATGTCGTTCTGCAACAACTGACCAAATAAACTATCGCATAATTTTCACGTTATTCCAATGCATACATAATGTAATTATGGGATGATAATGGGAGAAAGAAAATCCCAAAAAGCCTAGTGACTGACTGACCATATAAAATTGTAATAAAGACATCTCACATCAGACTAGTAAAATACAATCAACCGCGTGCTATTAACCATTAAACTGAGGGAATGCACCCATTATAAAAATAGTGTGCATATTTGATATTCTCTCATTAAGGGTGGCGGATACTCCTACAGAGCGGCTTATGTATGTATTTATGTACATATATGAGAGTAAAAAGGAAGAAAATAATAATGATACTTAGGTTATAATGACCGAAAATTGATTTAATTGCTTGTTTACATCCCTCAAGCCGTCCATTTCCCCGTGAAAAATGGCAAAAGGCTCAGCTGTTCCTTTTTATGAGTAAAAAATGGAAAGGAGCGCCCCACACATGCCGCACATTTGTAACACACGACTTTTTTTATAATTTCACGTATTTTTTGGCTGGGCTACAACTCACATTAGAGCAAAGCAACCCAAAAAGAGGAAAAGTGATTGTTGTCGGTTTACACAGTGGAGTGGCGCTAACTACATTTTAACTAACTAAATAATAATAATAATGATATAAAATGAAAACATAAAATACACTTTCTCAGCAAATTGAAGAGAATATCTGAAATAATGTGTGTACGCGTGTAAACGGATGATATCCGAATAGGAGAGAAAAAATTGTAATGTATAATATTCCGTATCAACAACACCATGGATTATACACATTTGTATGTAAATTGCTACGTTTGTGAAATATTAGTTCTTGAGGCTATTTCTAAATAAGTAGCTATTTTCGCTTCTTATTCTTGCCTGGCTCGTTATTTTGCCACTTTGCATCATGCAGTCTGCTTCTGAGCATGCCTAGTCAATTCGATCGTCCATTCATGTCCGCTCTTTACGTAATCATAATAGTAATAATAATAATAATATTTTTGATAGTCGCTTTTTCTCGTTTGCCTGCTTCGTGTTTGATGGAGCTTGAGTATGGTTACCGAGAATAAGGTGATGCCTTCGGGCGCTGGTAAATGATAGTCGTAAAAAAACTGTGAATTAGTGTGAAAATCAAGCATGATTGTGGTAATTTGCAAGAAACAAAGCTGGGAAAATAACTTGAATTGCTCCTAAAACTGTTTGACTTGATTTAAAAGTGCTTGATTGAATTTACTTTTACTTTTCTGCATGTTTCTGCCGAATATGGAAAGTTTATGTCTTATTTAATCTAGTTCCAAACACTGTGCTTGGAATCAGAAAGATGAGCTGGAAGCTTTTCTTTAGTACAAAGAACTGTGCCAATTTTCAGTTGTTCCTCAAAAATAAAAATATTTAAAATGGCAAGGAGAAAAAGTTCGAGACCATCTAAAACTCTTTCCACTAGAGCCATCCTTACCTATTCCAAATTTCCTCTTCTACTGATTATACCAAATGAGGTTATGCAAAATATCCTATACCTTTTGTGCACACTTTGGACTGTTTTGTGATTTTAAATCTCTTTCTTAGTGTAGCTTGTTTTCATATTGTGTTAGGTTTCATTTGCTCTGGATGATCGTACAAAAAGAGGAAGAAAAAATAATGAGAGAAAGTTGGAAAAGGAAGAGGAGGGAAAGGAGGAGGTCTTGGGTCAAATATCGGGGTGTCTCTGTGTATCTTTTTACAATTTTGTTTTTATCTCTACCTACTCATTTTCAGCTTCTCTACATGCTCACAATTTTAGCTGCCTGAGGACAAACAACACAGAACGAATAATGGAAATGCAGTCAATCATAAATACAGTCGATAAAGAGATAGCCCATTAACTCTTTGAATAAATATGATGCCTTTTACGTTTTAGTTTACGTTTGCTCGTATTTGTACACCTTGCCCGAATCCAAAGCTGCTTTACTTAACTGTAGTCAAAATGGCTAGGCTTTTTAATATTTATTTAAAATATCGACTGGATTTAGCATTACCTTCGTCTTCCTTTCATTAATGTCTTGTTAGTTCCACGAGCTGAAAATGAATAAGTCTTACTGTTAAAAGAACTACCTAAATGAAAATTCCATTTTGCAAAGTTCAACGCCAACTCGTTATTCTCATGAATGAATCCACATTTACTCTTTGAACAGATAGCTTCATTATGATGGAAATAGATAGTCTTATGTAAAATGCCATAACTAGGGAAGTGTTTGATTGTGGTCGCAATGAATGAATGAATCGAATAAAACAAATTTAAAAGATGCTTTATTTGCATAATGTTATTCACATTATTGCTTAGAAGATTCACGGCTTTTATGTATATTGTAGTTGTAATCTGTGGTCGAGTGCACATATCAAGCCTAATGCAGAGTAAATAAATAAATCTTGAATTACGTATCGTCGGGGAAGAAAAAAATATGCGCATCTGAAACTCTGGCCAGAAAATAATTGCCTATCTGATTTCGTGGTCAGAAAAAAAGTGCTCATCTAATTTGGTGGCTAAAAAATAAGTGCGTATCTACGTTGGTCATTATTTTTGGAAAAGGTGTTATCTACTTATATGGAGCAATATGAGCTTTTGGCGGAATAAAATTCTGCATAAAATTCTCCACAGTATGATACCAAGATGTTTATTAGTGAAGTTCATACTGTGGACACTAGCGTGGACACAACAAAGTGTCAAAGAAAAACATAATAGGAAAGAATGATGTTTTGGTGGATTTGCTGCCAGTTTTACTTGAAAAGGTCCACGGTATCTGTAAATTCAAACCTTTCTGATTTTACAACGTAAGAAAATTAACTTTATAATTAAAATGCTTTGCTAATTTAAAATAAATAACTAAAGCTCGAAAATTCTTCCGCTTTAATATTTGCCGTTTTTCGAAAAAAGTTAAAAGTTGCAGATAGCACCTTTTCCTAACAAATTGACCAACGTAGATACGCACTTATTTTTTAGCCACCAAATTAGATGAGCACTTTTTTTCTGACCACGAAATCAGATAGGCAATTTTTTTCTGACCAGAGATTCAGATGCGCATATTTTTTTCTTCCCCGACGGTATGTAATATATATTATGTATAATACATTTCACTGGATAAAAAATAGAGCATTAACCATTGTACAAATTAGCACTCTCCTTAAGTGTAATGTGCTTCTGTGCTCATTATAAACGTCTCCGTGACAGGAATTTCCCATCGAGAACATGAAATGCACATTTCGCTCACTCCGGCTTTTACATCTTACTTCACAGTGCACGCTAATGTAAGAAAAAGTTTTATGTAGAAGTATATTTTTCAGCATTCTCATTCTGCATGTGCAAAGTGTAAATATGATGCATAATAAAAAGCTAACAAGCTCTATAGGCGCTATAAGTTGTGAGTTCGTTTTGATCGTGTTAGCTAATTTGAATGATAATGTCTGAGCTTCAGAATGGATAAATAATAACGCTTTGAGTTATTGGGTTTGAACTCTGCAGTACAAAAGCCGGTAGAATGAGATGTGCGTAGACAGGTTTCCTTGCTCAGTTTCACATCTCACCTATTTATAAACTTAACGATATTAAAAAATGCTCATTATTTGCAACGACGGAGCACAATATAGCATAAAGAGATATGTGAAATTCTTCGCGGCGCAGCTTTTCCTGCATTCGGATTATGATTATTATGTAAGTAACGAAAGCAGCATAAATAACCTGCCACCATTCCTTGGCCATTTAGATATGATCTATATATGTAATTTTATGTTCTGGTGATATTAATCTTTTATTTATAATGCATAAGATTATAACAAAAAAAAAGCAATTTTCAACACAGGCAAAAGGTTGCGTACTGTGTATCACATAAAATACTTCGAATTCAAGTATATGAACAGAGTGAAAAATAAAAACCAGACGAGCCTTTTTTGTCGGGAGTTCAGAATTGAGAACGCGGAGAGACGGAGACTGAAGAAAAATGCAAAGTACAAAGTACCATTTTACGCTACATTTCGATGCAAAAATTAACGATATTTTATTACTTTTGACATGCCAATTTTACAAGGAATTTTTGAAATTAAGATATTTTTGCTCTGTCACGGCATTCGCTTGACTTTCTAAGGCCCTGACCCAACAAAAATATTTAGTTGTACTTATTTGTCATTGCTTGTTTAAATCTTAAGAATTTTAGTAACGCTATCGAAGCAAACATAAATCAAGATTTTCATACAATTGTGCGGTTTGCATAAAATCTAGGTAAAGTACCTATGACTGACGATTTCAATTCCAGCTGTTAACGTGATTATTATTTTGTGGCAGCCCTAGTTTTAAAAATACTCTTTTGGCAGGCAATTACAAATTACCTTGATTTTATATTTTACTTGAAAAGGTGTCCGATTTACTTTAGTCTTTTTGTATTATTGCTTTGTAGTTTTACATTAATAACAGAGATGCGTTGGAAGCACAATATTTTTCTCAACTCTCAACGTATAATGATTGTGGTGGATGGAGCCCAGCGGAAAATGTGCATGTGAGATGTGCATATCATATAATTAACTTATACATTTTGCTGAAAGCACAATACTTTCCTCGGTGTACACAAAATACACCACTCGTAAAGTCGTAAGTGTAGTATGTCCATGTAGATGTAAATACTAATATCAGAAAAGAAAAAAAAATAAGCGAAAAATCTTCCTGTCTTGGCTCTCGGCACTGTGATCAAAAAGGCTTTGCTTAGTCTTTTCTTCTTTCAATACTATTCTCGCTCGGTAAGATCATCGTTTTTCAAATTTTTAATAATATCTCTCCATTCTCTTTATCATCGCAGCTTTTTTCTGCTTCGAATCAAATCCCAAAGGCAATATTACTCTTTCGTTACATTACATAACATGCCTTATATCGTACGATGTTTTGTATCTCCACAGAACTAAGTTAAGAAATCTTACAAAAATAAAAATAATGGTACACAGAGCCTGCTAAGAAAAGGTGATGTTTAGTATGTTTCGTTGAATTCGATATTTTTTCGAGAAAATACAAAAACTATATTTATTTCGAAAGACTCTCTCTTGAATTTTTTCTTAATGTACTCAGAAAACCCCTTTCTTATCTTTTGGTTTTCTGATTCATTTCAAAGACAACAGTAGGCAATGTTTTGTAAGATGTTCATTTCCCATTTTTTTCTCTTCCTCTCGCTTAGGTTAACTTAGCTCGCGCTTACTTACCCTTCAATAATAATATTCGCAGCTCTTTTGCCGACAAGTTAATTTAATGCAGGAGAGTAATAAATCTCCTTTATGACTGGCACTTAACTTTTCTCTTCCAATTCTCTCTACTTTTAGCTATTTTTCCCAATCGACTGTTATTCCAGTTCTAAAGGAAATCCTCCTCTTGCCTTGTCTACGTTCAGATTAGAGTTGAACTTGAAACTTCATCGGAATAAATGGAGGTTGGGCAAGAAGGATGGTACCGGTCAAGACCTTTTTATTTTTCTGTGCAAATTATGATAATATAAATATTTTCCTTGCCTCCGTCACTAAAAGTACGTATCTTATCCAAAGAAACATAAAAATGTACATGAAACACGTCATAAAATTAGTAAACTCAATAGTAAGAAGAAAAAATATTCCTACGGGGAAAAATAATAAGGCGAGACCGGCTTTCCATTGAAAAACGTACTGCGTATGCAAATCCTTCATTAAAGGTAGTTGCTTGCATACCCTGAAAACTTTCTTTCATGTATGAACAAGAAATTATATATTTTTTAAATACCGAAGAATAAAAAGTAGCTGTTATGTTATTCTATTTTGCTTTTTCCTTCACTCTGCTGACAAATTGGTTATCAAAGAATGAAATGAGAAAAGGATGGTTATCTGTGAACATTATTATTATCACCGCATAAAATGGTACATTTTACGTACAGCGTGTGAGATAATCATATTACGATTTTTATTTTCTCCTCGTTATTTCAGAAATTAAATAACATCATCACTATTGTGTACGAGCAGAAAACATGTATCTGATTAATCTTTATTATTATTATCTTCATCATTGTTATTTGCTCCGCATTCAAATTCATTTTTCAATTCAGTCGTGGAGAGAACTGTGATACGGTGCAAGGCAGGAATCCTGAAAGACAGGGAAGGGGAATTCTGAATAATGTTAGGCAAAATTACAACAATTTTCCCGGCGTACGCTCTCGTTTCGCCACTGCCTCTTTGCCACTTAAAGTAACAAAAGAGCACTTTAAAAAGCAATAAATGTAATCAAAACCTGTACAGTACAGCGATCATATTTATAAATTATCGGAATGAAAAGCTAGATTTTCAGGGTAAAACCAGAAATCTCAACTTATTTAAGTAATATGAAAGTACTACTCAAGTTCCGCATTGTTTTCAGATTAAACTAAAATATGCAAGTTCATAAAACTCATTTTACAGTTACAATTGCAATTAATTGTTTATTATAATTTCATTAATTCAAGTTGGTTAATATGTCGAACAATAATACAGTGAAACTTCCCAACAATTGCACCCCAGGGGGAGGCAATAATAGAGAGGTGCAACTATTCGGAGGTTCCCGCCTTCATTTAAATACATTGGTTTCAAAATCGCGGGGCGGAAAAAACCTCTTTATTATTGCCACATGCAATTGTACAGAAGGCAATTATTCGGAAGTTTGACTGTATTGGAAAAAAAAGTCTGCTTACATAGATTTTAGATATTCATTCATC
The DNA here is from genome assembly GCA_021029165.1 of Cyphoderus albinus. Taxonomy (NCBI): domain Eukaryota; kingdom Metazoa; phylum Arthropoda; class Collembola; order Entomobryomorpha; family Paronellidae; genus Cyphoderus; species Cyphoderus albinus. The sequence goes on along the minus strand of VYYJ01002915.1, from coordinate 11,415 downwards.
TTCGTCTTCTTAAGAAAATGGCATACAATTGCATAATTAATGTCTTCATTCAAGAGCTCCGGCTTCAGCTAATACAACTGATCATGGTTTAATAATGATGGAATGATTACGATCATTACCGTCACCAAACTTAGTGTGACTATTTGAGTTTGCATAGGTATTTTATTTGACATTGTAAGCGTTGGGTCTGTCTTGCTTTTGACAAAACAATTACGCCTTATAAAATGTCTAACCATTTCTAACATTTTTATATATAGTGCACAAAAATTCATTCATCGCACATCCCTTTAATAAATAAACATGTACACACTGGCACATAAATAAAACAAGATATGAGAAACAATTTCTTGGTTATATTCTTAAAGAGCTAAGAAATATTTTTTATCTGACTCGTAAATAACGACGATAATTCGTTGATGATGAAGAATGATGACGATAGTGATACGAGAATAATGGCTTCGGTTTTTGGTAGTTTGAGTAGTGTGTGCATAGTAAACGAGTAACCGTAATAGTAGTAGTAAAATGGTAATGGTAATAGAGTAGCATTATTATGTCGTGTGGCAAAATGGGCAGTCATTATCATCATCATCATCATATCATCATCATGTCACATTATCATCATTATTATTACGCACACTTGCTATATGGCAGTACGATTTTCGTTGGGGTAGGTTAAGCTCTCATTTCTTTTATAATTCTACATCCCTGTATGATTATTATTCAATTACGCGGGCAATTTTTTGGGTGCTTTCTTATCAATCTTCTTAAGATTTCAGAGTTACTCGCCGTACTTGAGCTACGGGACTTGCTTTAGCTATCGAATGAACGAACAATGTTTTATTATGCAGTCTCAAGTGTCATTATAAATTTTCATGATAATATACATACAATAAAAAGCAACCACGCTTGTGCTGTGTGTGCCATAATTTTGCTAATAATCCTTTAGGCAATATACACTTGGTTATTATTGTTATTATGATTAAAGAGTAAACTTGTATGCAGAAGCATGCTTTCGTTTCGTTCGTGGTATTCTCTTTCAGTTATAGGGAAATGGTAAAAGCATTGTTGTTTTGTGTGTAGCTGCATGAAAAGTTCATTATATTACATGTTATTCTAGACAATAACTACCATCATCAAATTCATCATCTTTGTTATCGTCATTCAAATCACAACGACGGTAATTATCACCACAAAGTGGAGGAAAATCAACAAGGGAGACGCTCTAAATTGGGTTATAATATGCTAAAAAAAATCAGCGAAATTGCATATAACCATTAATTAACTTTTTATTTAAACGTGAGTATTTAAAATAACATTTATAAAGTATTTATTACACTGAAATTTATGGTGACAATTAATTACAAATTAATCAATTTGTCTACCAGAAAATTTAATTGCGCTGATTTTAAAATTTTGTTGAAACTTGAAAACCAACCTAGATTCATTGTAAACCTTTTTTGAAGTATGAGTTCAGTTGCAACAGAAAATTTACGAGATGGTAAAGTAGAAGGGTTGCATCTGCTTGGTGGTTGTTTGTGTAGGCTGGGTTTGGAAGTAAAGGTCTTCACCTTTTAATGAGCCCGACTGGCAGGGAATAATTGACTTAACACATGAGCACGCTGTTAAATAATTAAGAGGGGTAGGCAGGGCAGGCAGCTCACTACTTACAAACTTACCGTATCACTTTTGTTTCTTGTTGTTTGTTTTCTACATTTATTTTCGCTACTTACCATTCACATTGCCATCTTCATCCTTCTCCCCGTCTGTCTTTTTTATTTATCTTTGCGAGGACAAGCTTTTGTGTACGTACAGTCTCTATTTTATGTAAAATTAATGACCATGTTTTATACATTATGCATGGTTGCATGTAGCAAAAAGGCATTCTTCGTTACGACATGTCATGTGTTTTATGTGTCGGGGAGGACGAATATGCCTTGGATTTATGTTTTACCTGTACTATTTCGTGCATTCTAAAACAGACATTAAAATTGTCGTATCTTTCCTGCCTTTTCTTCACTTCGTGTTCTACTTCGCACACAAGATCGGTTTAGAAAAGCGAGCAAAATACGAGATTTTTTTAGTGCGGAGTTACAGCTGAAAATAAAAATGAGATAAATACTGGGCAGTTTTTTGGAAAAAAACTAGAGTAAAGAGAGAAATTGGACAGGAAGGTAAAAATAAGGCGAAAATTTTCCTATGCACTGCACTCCATTTTTATTATTTGCTTTTAAGTAAATTGCAGTAAAAGTAACTTCTCAGCTTTTTAAGAGTTACAACTCACCTCGCCGACATCAAAAAGTGGTTATACCTACATAATAGAATCATGGCATAAAATTTTCATGTAGTTTACTTGTAACCCTACTGTCTTTTCTCCTTTTTTCTACAGTTTTTTGACACGACAACATGACGTGCCAATAATGTTATAATTACTGACTATAGTGGAGCGGCTCCTCTACACTTTGAAAAGCATTATGTCAGCAGCGCAGCATGTGGTACATAAAACAATTTAGATATTCATATTGTAATGGCAGGTTTATAGGAGCGGGTTGATTTTGAGCATGTTAGCATCATATAAAACACCATATGCACCTCACAGCCAGCATTTCAATCTAATCTACTTCCTTTTAAGAAATAACACCAACAAGAAAATTTGATACGAAATATTTATCGGGAGAAACAAACACATCCACTTCAAACGCCTCCGCTTCATTTCAAAATGATAATCGACGCAATCGGCGAATTTAAATATTAATCAATGGAACTGAAAAATAAAGCTATTGTCCAATATTGTTGCAGTTGTGAAATAAAGACAGTAGCTTTTGGTGTTGTTGTATAGTGAAAAATAATGAAACACGGAAAAAGTTCTCATTTTTCGTTTTTCAAACTAAAAATCCAATTTATGTGGAGAGGAATTATTTATTCAATTTTACTCCAGGATACGGTGATATACGTAGGTAATGAAGTCATTTTATTCTTCCTATTCAAAAAAAAATGTTGGAAAATCAATAAACAAAATTCTCATCATCAGACAATTGAGTGAGATCAGGTAATGATGCGGTTTTACCTTGAACTATATATCAACATTAACATTTTTTGACATTGGCATAAAAAAATCTTGCATGTTATCGATCAGACTTACTAGGTTAGGTTGTTATACTACGTGATAACGAGAGGAAGGTTTGCTTAGCTTGGATAGACACAACAACTATTTTTGGATGATGAAAATCAAGGCAGATAATATGAAATATGAAAATTGTACGTGACCAATCGTTTTGATGATGGTTTTTCTGTAATTATCGTCTGCATCACAAATGTGATGCAATTTTAACAAGCAAGCAGCTAACATCAACAATCATTCTGAACTATCAGAATTATCATGCATAATGAGCATTAATTTAAAAAAAAAAACATCTTGTTACAAGTGAATTGAAAGGGCAGATTGTAATTTTTGAAGGCTAAGTTCTAAGTTCAAGTTGGAATGGGAAATCGTCAATGAATACCTGAAGCGTAATTATTACCACCCGCGCTCATTCTCATTCGCTCATAGATTCATTCATCAATTTGATTCCACACAGTCAGTAGGGAAAGGAAATGTGCACTTAGCATTGCCCCTAAATTTATAGCTTGTTGAAAGCGCACCATTCATGGGAAATTTGTAACTACACGAAGCTAACCGCAGTGACTGGCTGAAACTAAAATTAATGAATATAACGGACAATACGAAAAACGAATTTTACATATTACAAAAAGGGCATCGATAAACGAATTCTCACTGACAGATTTTATCAGTCGTGCAATATAAATGCAAATGCACAACTTTTTCTTTTCTGTTTCACATGATTGCGTGTCCCATTGAAACAGTTGGATATAAATGCGACAGGAATGCAAGAAAGGGGTGTGATGTATCTTAAAATTTTAACACAGTTTCAAGCGTTTCGTATAACTAAATATAACGATACAATCGAAATCACAAAAATTATTGTCACTGTAACTTGAGTGTCAGTCGCAATCAGCATGAAGTCACCACCAACAGGGAGGACGTACGCACAGCAGTATAAACAAAGACTCATAAAATGGCGACCGCAGAGATGATATCACGATGACTCAAAGCGATTACTCGAGGAAAAAGAGGGACGTTCAATAATACTTTTTTTTCTCTAATTTCAGAATTTTTGTAGCCAAAGTCGTGATGTGACCAGCCAACCAAACAAATGGAGACTCTCTCAAGCATGAAATCACTATCGGAAAGGACAAAATTGTGTCCCACATTTAAGAGCGAGACATTTTTTATCATTTGGTAACAATCAACATGGTCGTGGTAAGAGGCAAGTTGTCATTGTATTTTTTTATTCCTGTTGCTCAAGTTTTAGTGCATACATTTATGATGACTTTTAACAAAACGTACCAATACTTATGTACATGTATGTAAATGCGAATACAACAATAAAAAGTAAATTGGGATAATAATTCTGTGTAGAACCTGTGCGAATTTGTCAACAACCATTAAAACATCTTAAACGGTTTCCAATAAAAAAGGAGTCCACTCCGGTTCCAAGCTACGTCGAATTGGCAAAAATTTAATTTCAATTACCAAAGTCATGAATTACATCCTGTATAAAATAAATTACCTTAAAATAGTTTTCCTACAGAAGGTTTGCTTTTGTTTTTACTTGAATTCAGTGTTCATGTTCAAGAGAAATGATTGCGATTGGATGGAATGTCCAATTACAAAATGGGAAATATGGGCCTTCAAGAACAGAAATTTGTACATGAAGTTTGACCTATCGCATTAATGATTCATGATTCATGGCATGTCAAAAGCAATACAGTGCTATACATACGATGTTTTTCGTAGACATGCATCGAGCTCTGTAGTAACATTTACTTATTTTAAAGGTTACCTATCTATCGGTATCGTACGAATATATCATTGACGGACGTGATCAAAGTCAATTATCTTCTTGGCGAATTGCGTAATTGGCTTGAAATCCACAAAAGGAAAAAATATTTATATTTTTCTCATAAAAATTTCCCTTTGCTTGTTATTGAGTAAGTCGGGATGATCAAAATTGTTTCGAAATTCTACCATATCATTGGTAGATTTCTTTATTTTATTTTGTTTCTAGCTCGTTTCATTTATACCCAATGATTTTTATGTTTCTCTTTGTTTCCACCTGTTCATGAAGATTTACCGAGCCACAGCTAAAAAATTAAAGGAGTGCGCGTGATCCCCCAGTTGTTGAGTCAAGAAATAATTTATTAATTTTATTGGTCACATCACTACTTTATAACCAGTGGGAAAATACCATGTCACTGCTGCACTGCATTGAATTTCATAAATCGAAGAACAGTACAACACAAGAATCATATTTACATGCCAATGCCACAATGATACGCAATGGGTGAAGCGAAGGGTCACTTATGAACATGGGCTTCAATGTTTTTCGTTGTGCCACTTCATGCATAAATAAAACTCAAATGATCTTCATGCCAATGCCACAATGATACGCAATGGGTGAAGCGAAGGGTCACTTATGAACATGGGCTTCAATGTTTTTCGTTGTGCCACTTCATGCATAAATAAAACTCCAATGATCTCAGTTTTGTAGTAGATATGAAGAGACAAAATAACGTGCTAAAGTTTACATGACTCGGCAGTGGACTGCTGAAATAATAATCAGATGGATAAACTAGCCGTCTGCCAGAAGTACCCGTCCTTTTATTAATATTCATGGTATTTATAAACGGATGTCGCAAGATTCCACTGAATTTTTCGGAAAATCAACCCAATTTATATAGACAGTTTTGGTTTCACTTTACCCTTTTATTTACATGGATTCGCCCTTCAACTCTCTTTAGTTAAATGTTAAGATTCACAAGAAGCTTTGGGTTTTCTCTGTTTGAGGTCTACGTTGGGTGAGAATCAATTTTTTTCAGCAGATTCCGCAATCTCGCTTCTTGATGAAACTTCGATTTCCATGATGCTTAAATACAAATGGACACTTTCAGGAACTCGAATTGCGTGCGATCGATCCATCAAGAGATATGAACACGCATGCAAGGGTGTTTTACGAGGTGGTTTTCTTGATCTCATAAGTCAAGAGAATTCTACCCCAGTTTTCGAATTCTCTTTTCACTTGTGAGACCTTTGAAGATACACGAAGTCAATCCAATACAAGCAACTTTCCCAATATCCGCTCCGAAGAATCTCGTACACACATCGCATTTTTTGTTTCTCACTCGCTACTATATCATTATTTTCCAGCTGTTATTACTTATTATTACTATTATTATTAACTAACCATGCATCTTCCTCTTCCGACCGGAGCCAGCATCCACTCAAGAGACTTGCTGTTACACTTTCGAATCAGAAAATAACACTCGAGTGGAGACAGAGGGCCTAGAACACCATTTTACGATGTAGGCCTTCAAAAATTTGTACCTACCATCCATCTTTATATTTTTATTTAATTTCTTAAATTTCCCTATATCAGTCAAATTCATCTTTGCTTGAAAATGTTCACCCCTTCGAACCTCGGTCGTACTTGTGCACCAACCCATACATCAATAGTCTGTCGTAATAAAATACTTTTTGTCTTATGCATATCACATTTACATATTGTGGATGCACAAACTATAAGGGCATCATAAGAAAAACAAACTAGCTTTTTATTTTCAGGAAAAACATGATTCAACTTTTTCTTCAACCAAACCTCTAAACCATCCAACCAAAAAATGAAACCACAAGAAGACGAAAAAGGAAACAAGTCTATAAGACTTGCTCTCCCTCCGAGTTTCCTTTCCTTCTTTGACTTCACTTCATATTTCGAACACGATTTGTAGACGAAGAAAAAAAATTAACTAACGCTTTTTTCGTTTTTCTTTTCTGGCAAACTTTGATGATAAAAAGAAAAAAATAAGGAGACTTGTGGTAGATGCATCATCATATCAACCGCAGCAGCTAAACTTTTTCTGTTAGTTTTAGTAACTTACTTTCATGTGATAAAAAGGAAAACGTTAGCAAACCATTTTTATTCACCTTTTATACGAAATCCTCGCTCACATTTATTTTTTTCTAATATAAACTTTACTACGATTTGATGGTCTCTTCCAGCTCCAGCACAATAAAATTTAACCCTGCTATATGGACTTGGTACACTTTTTTATATTGGAATTATATGGAGACGCGCTTTTTCATGCTCCATCATAATAATAATGTGGACACAGTTCACATAAAGTTATTGAATAAGTAAGTTTGGAGTGAGTAGTGAGTAGATACAGATATATTGGAAACGATCGTCATCGTCGTCGTCATTCACTATCCAATGTTCTGTACCTCACCACTCACCACCGCGAGTCGAAGAGAGAGAGGAATGAAAGTAAAGATAATTGGGTGGAAATTATAGAGTAGTGCCAAAAAGAGTGTACAGAATTTTCTATCCAGTGGCTTTTGGCTTTTTCGTTTGTTCGTATAACTTTACTTGTATAAAAAAAGAAGACTCAAACACTGGTGGAAACTAAAAAAGCAGAGAGAAAAAGTTTTTTATGTACATAGTTTACTTTCTTGCTTTATGTTGCTGTTGAAAATATAAAAAAATATCTGTAAGCTCATCATTACTATCATCCTCATGTCATGATTATGGTTCACAGTTGAATTCATTAATGGTAGGCAAAGAAAAGAAAAAAATATTCCGACGTGACGGCATATTTCGTATGAACACGGAAACGGTGATGATAAAATATTGGATTGCCTTAGTTTACCTGATGCGTTCAATTCTTCGCTTGAAGCTTGCATAAACTTAGAGGTGATTTTTGTAGGTGACAAACGAATATTCTTTCAAAATTTGTGGAAGGGGCAAAGTGACAAAATTTTTGGCTTTTGACAACTTTTATTTAGATCAGATCAATGAACTTCAAAAGGGTTCTAAAAATATTCTTCGCATTGCAAACAATTGCATTAGAATGTTTGTGGCTGTAAACAATGGTTAAATTGGAAATTGTTCCGTTTCACAATTCGTATTTTATTTTGAGACGAAAAGCGTGGCATGGCGTGCAAAGAATAGTTTCTTGCTTTGACTCGCCTGTTGTAGTAGGTATAAAATGTTTGCGCCATAAATGACACGAATGAAAAGTTGATAAAATTCCCACAATGCCCATAAATTATTCCAACCTATGCTTGACACAAAGTATCCCTAACGTCCTCCGCGTGCTGTGTGGTGTCGGTGTCATGTCAAAGGTCTGACGGTCTGACTGGTGCAAAAAAAATTCATGATGTAGTATCGTAGTGGAACCTAGCTCCTACAGTATTGTATTATATTATTATTTGATACGAACATCATCTACAAGACTGGGGCGACTGAAAGGTAGTATTTTAGTGTCGAGGAATAGCACAAGAAGAAAAACTTTTCCTGATGTTTCATTCAAAGGTGAATGAAAGTTTAATGGGAGTTCACTGCATGAACCCTGAAAGCTGGAAAGCACGCTCTGAACAGATCTTTCTTTTGCAACACATTTATAAAAGCGCATCTTATATGTTTAATGTAATAAAGTTTCTTGTATTGCTCACATCAGTTATATTGTTACATATGTGGCGAACCAAACACAGGGGAAAATAAAATTATCGATTGATGGTTTGAGCCACACCTTGATAAAACTCCATGAATAATTTAATTCCCTTTTTTCACATGCCTGTTTCATGGAACGAACCATGTAAAGAGAGAAATACTCAAACTCACCCACAATCATCATCATCATCACCAATCACAAACATTTTCCTATATGCAAGCAATTAGATATATAATGTAGCAAACGTGTGTATGTGTCTGCCTAATAATATCAAAACATGTAAGGCTTAACCCGTTTGTCATATCATTACAACAGTCATATTCAACAGAGCTTTATTATGTTTTACTCTCATATTCCAGTCGGCGATAAGTAGTAGAATAATAAGGTGGACCGAAAAGTTTCGAGTTTGTACTGCTTTGTTTGGAGAAGGATAAAAACGTCACTGAATTTATACATGCTAAGTTGGAACGGTATGTGTGTTGTGTCGAACTCGAAAACAACTCTACGAGCGACATTGGAATAATTCTGGCTGGTAGAGAGAGGAAACGGTGGATGCAGTGCACTAGTACTTATTGACTCGCATTATTACCATTACACACACATTATCGTATTGCTTGCCCTTTCTTGCTCTCGCCCCGCGTCCTCTTCTTCTGCTACAGAGCTGTCAATAATTTGAGGGCGTCACCTTCTCCGTTTGTCCTTTTCATACATTTATGAGGCTTCCCAAGGGGCAATGCTTACGCACTTTTTAGCTTACCATAATAGTCACCAGCGGTTTACTAGCGGAGTAACAAAAATACTACTTAAAACACCGTACGTTGTACATTATCGACACTTAGTCTGCTACGTCAAGGGTAAATTGATGCAATAGTCAAAACTGATGATATTAGCACTCTGTAAGGTTAAGATTTTAGGCCATTTACCAAACTAACAAAAAATAAGATTTTTACGTTGATCAATGCGAATGTTTTTTTCCTTAAGACTGTGATAAATAGAAAGGCCACACACGAAATACCAGATCAATGTCTAAGAAATAAGAAATACGCTTAGACGAATCTCGGCCCAGGTACAATCAAAAGTCAAAAGACTGCATAGTTACTAACAGTAAGTTATTTACCAATGTGTTTGCGGTGGAAAACCCATAGCGTCATACTGCACACCCGTATTTAGCGATTGATGTTGTCTTGATGTAATTCACAACAACGAAAAGAATTCAAGAGCAGAGGAAAATTCAATCTTTATAGAGTACGAAAGTACAGAAAAGATTTTTTATACAGAATGAGAGAAAGATTTTCCACGCTTGGTTGGATACCGATTGTTCTCGACGGAAGTGCTGCTTCAATTTTTTCTCCTCTTGAACTAAAAACTCCACCACGCTGTTTTATTTTTTTATTTTAGGCCTTTATTTTTTCAGAAGGTTGACTTCTGCGTTGGTAGATTATTTGAACCATTATCGTAACCATTCATTTTTCAATATTGTAACTTGTAACTCAAGATTATTCCATTGTGCGCCCAGATTTCTTCCACCGTAGAAACTTAGCGAGAATGGAATGGAACAATTGAGATGATATACTTATCAGAAATGAAATGACCATACAATACTCGTTTTATACATATAGAATTTAAAAAATATAATCTCTCGAGATTTGAATGGTAAAAGTCTTGATGAAACTGTTATTACAGAATTTAAGAGAATGCATTAGCAGAACCAATAGCGCCACAGCCACCACTCAATACAAAAATGTGTTGGAATTGTCATTATCGACATCATTCACTATAATGGGCTGAAGATGTTAACCCTTTTAATTTGAAATGGAGTTCCTTTTCCTAATGTCAGTTCTCCGCATGAATGAATAAGTCCATATTGTTCGCTTACTCTTTCTTTTCATTATCATTCTTGCCGTCATAATCATTTTTATCATTACTCATTCCAATAAAACTGTCCTAAAATGGATATATTGTCAGAAGACTTCAACTCGGAGCTCAATCGTGAACGCCTCTTTTAATAAATTGCTTTTAGCTCTTTCATTTTTAAGTGTCTTTTTAAGGAAGAAAGTATAAATAATCATGATTTTAAGAAAAAACGCATAACTTTTAAAGTTTACGATTTATTGTAATGCTCTAGATAATAGTAAAATAAGTGTACTTTTCTTATGAGTTTTCACAAAAGTGAACATTGTTCTCACTCAGAAAATCAATCGCTGCGTGAATGCGTGCGCTTCCTTAAAACTCTTCAAAATTTAAAATGAGCTTAAACAAAATGTCTGTAAATCATTCATTCTCTCTCAGTGATGAAAACTATTATTAAATTCTAGCAGAAGATTTTGCGGCAGAGGCAAATAACTGGGTAAACGAATCCTGACTTTTAATCTAAAAATCGACTTTCTAATGATTGTACATGACAAAATACAATACTAGTACAAATGACACACACAAGTTTGAGCTACTCGGTACGTAATTGATAAGCAAACGAAAAGATAATTTTTTCGGTTTACTGGAAAATCGTTTTGATTTAGGAACAGCCATTTACCTCAATTCAAATACTCGTGATTTAACAACGAATTGTTAAACGTAACAAGGCAATTGTTTCCTGAATTTCAACATTGCATTTAAGTTTTTTACTTTGTAATAATTTGCCGAATTTAGTTTGCGCTTCGACGTTTGCAATAAGGAACTGATTTACATAAAATAAAAATCGAGATACTGAGACTTCTGCCGTTCGCAATGATATATAAAAGATAACGTAGTCAAAGTGAATCCTGTTATTGTTGCTGCCGCCTTGTCACTGCGGAGTCGTTTCAAACTGTGAGATAAACATGACATTATAATTTAAAATATACTTATCGCGGC
>VYYJ01002914.1:0-18822 GCA_021029165.1 Cyphoderus albinus | reverse complement strand
ACCACTAGGGTAATGTGAGAACATCAAAAACGAAAGAAAAGCTCTATTCAGCGTACCTATAGTATTTCTATATACCTTGGTTAAACCTGACTCAATTTAAGGTATTTAGCGGTTATTTAAATTAGATATGTAAATATTCATGCAGGTTGTTGAGGACACGGATTACGGCCTGGCTATCGATTGGTGGGCTATTGGCGTAGTCATGTATGAGATGATGGTTGGTCGTCTACCATTCATGAATGATGACCGTGAAAAACTTTTTGAGATGATTGTCGTGCAAGAGGTAATTTTTATTCTGATGTGAAAATTACTTTTATATTTAGTGTAATAAAATTTTAATTGACTGATTAACGGAATTTAATTAATTAAGGTGCGTTTTCCCACGAAAATGTCAAACGAAGCTAAGGATCTACTCCGGCGTCTACTCCAAAAGAATCCCAGGGAAAGACTCGGAGGCGGACCTGAAGATGTAAATGAAGTTACCCGGCATATTTTCTTTGGCTCTATTGACTGGGATGATTTGGTTCAGAAAAAGGTTTTTTATTTTATTTTTAAAAATATTATTTTCCATAGGATTTTTATTCTTTAATGTTTTGATTTTAATCATTCATATTATACACAGATTAGGCCACCATTCCAACCTCAAGTGACTTCAGAAACAGACACCCGTTACTTCGATTCCGAATTCACTGGAGCCTCCGTGGAACTCACGCCTCCAACAAACAACGACCAAAATATAAAAGGTAGCCTTCCCGACAGGGGCAATCTGCAGTTTGTAGGATTCTCCTATAAAAGTCTTTCCTCAACACTCGGAGCTTCTGCTCGTTTCTCCGGATGTTTCAAATAGGCATTTGGGAAACTGAAAATTTATACTTTTATAATTAATTTTAAATCTCAGCTCTTGTCAATTTTCTAGAAAATATGTAAATTTTAAATCAAATACTGTATTTATGCTTTTTCATGTTGTTTTTATATTTATATACATTAAGCTAATCCAAGTTCATTTTATACATATAAAATACATTTAAAGTCAATCCTTGTCTTTGATTGTTTATCTTCTTGGCTTTTCAAAAAGAGTTTAAAAATGTGATGTGTAATTAAATAAAAAATTTATGACGATGATGTGGAATAAAGTTTATATTTTTGTGTGCAACAAAGAAATTCTTTCGTCTCACCTTGGCCAAAAGCAAATGCGGGCTTTGGTATGTGTATGTAAGCAAAGGAAAATACTTCAATGCGGCTAAAAATATTTCTGCTCATGCACCTGACTGAACCGTGCACGTGTAAAATTACAATTGCCCATTCTAGTACATACTTAACTAGTTGATTAGCAAAGATTAAATATTATCTGTTGCTTTGTCGCTTTTGAAAAGTGAAGTCTGGATTAAAGTAAACAAGATCACCGATCACTCACTGATTGAGTCAAAATTACTGAATAAAACAAATGTATTTACTAAACTGTTCAGTCTGTAAAGGTAAATTTAAAACGAAGGAAAGTTGGGCGTGCCACTTAATTAAAAAAAGACACCTTAATAAAGCCAGGAGGAAATGTGTGCGGTGGTCACCGAAGAGGAGGAGCCAGGTCCTTGTAGCTTACGCCACTTTTTCAATGTCGTCGCCTTTGGGACTAAGTCTGCTCCAGATACTGTCAAAAGACTTGTTAACCTTCGTCACTGATTTTGTATGGCGAGAGGGGAATTCTCGTGTGGGACTGATTCAGTTTGAGAGCAGGTAGAATATTTAAAATTAAATGGATGTCTTTAATTGTTATATACAATTTTTCATGATTGTTTGGAAATAAATTTTTCTAATGTTGAATATTCCTGCTGATTCCTCAGTGATAGACTGACGAAACTTTTGGCGACATTGGGAAACCCGCAAACTCCAAGAATCGAGGTGGATGGATATCCAGTGACCTTCAGGAGAGCTATTGATTTGGTGGATTTAGAATGTATGTAATTATGTTTGCCAACTTTTTATATTCAGGCAGTTGAATTGAATTTGAAATATACGACTCAAAAATTCTGAATATTTTAATATTAAATATATCGAAATATAATTCATTTTACAGGGGAATCCCTTGTTACTCCAGAGCTGAAAGCGGAAATGGTTTCTGTTAAGGGTCGCAAACGACAGAACGATGAAGCTGAAGCTAAAGATGAAAAGGCGAAAAGGAAGAGAACATTACCAGAACGAAAGGAAACGGAAACAGAAAGTTTTGTTTCAACAAATTCGGTGGTTCCCCTGGCAGAAATTCAACTGAGCGGGTCAGAGTGTGGAGAATCATTAAATAATTGTCATCATCATGATACCTCTTCCACAGACAAGAACCAGAGCCTAAAGGAAAAATTCTCCTCTCTCCTTGAACCCTTGAAAATACCAGACTCAGAGTTTAATGTTATCCTGGGAATTATCAGGGACATTGAAGTAGCACTCGCAGAAAAAAATACTACTGTTCGAGTTGTTATGCTAAGAAATTGGTATCTACAACTACGAACAAGTACACGTCACAATCCCCCTCCACTTCTACTGTTTGTCTATAGAGAAGGTTTCTGAATTGTTTTTGTTTTCGTACAAACAATAATAATATAGTTTAGTTTTAGTGCACTTTTTATATAAATAAATTTTTGTGTTTACTACTTAGATAATTTATCAAGCAATCCAATCAAGTGGACCCCGGTCATGAAAAGTAGGTGGTTTCGACGACTTTGGACCTCAAAACTTAGCAGGTTTAATTGCGGAAAAAATTCTAAGGACCTGATGCCTGGAGTAGCTTTTGTTCACAAAGACAGCGGTATTCGATGTGTCATTGGACATAAACCTAATGTTTTGGTGGACGTTCAGAGATGTCGTCTACTACAATATTACTTGACCTTTGACCCAAGAATCAAAAGTCTCTTTACCCTGATTTACTTATGGACTGATATCAACGGGGTACACATTTCTAAAAAAATTCGCCTTTCCGCTGCACACCGGGATATTTCAGGAAAGGCTGCGTTGGAGTGGCTTTTGGTGGTGTTTTTGTGCCAAGAGAAAATTATTCCCACACCAAGAGAAATCCAGCGAAAGCAGCATAAAGGATTCCATGTCCAGATCCAGAAGAAAAGTTTTGATGTGGGATTCTCTGAGAACCCGAAGTTGGCGGAACGTTGGTCCGCTAAATTTAATATTGCCGAAGATACAGATGAATTTGCTCTTAGCGTTTTGAAGTTAGCCGGAAATTTCTTCTACTTCTGCGCATCACTTGCCGCTGAACCCTGCCTTATTAACACCAAAGATGCCGAGGTTCTTCCAAGCAATTTTTTTCTTAAAGCCAAGAAGAGAAAGAACATTCCGCAGATTTCGACCAAACTCAGTCCAGGAGAGCTCGAGATTTTGCGCTCCCATCTAAATAACAAGAAAATTCGTCAAACTCTACAGAATATTACCATAAGACATCCGTTCATTTTAACTTGCAGTTTCTCTATTGACGGTGAACACTTTAAATCTGATATTTCGCCGAAAATGGAAACAACGGGGGAGAAATTGTTGGGGTTTGTAGAACGTATTGAAGTTATCCATGACGAAAATAATGAATCCTTGTCTAGTATGTACACCAACGTAGTTTTAGAAAGTTTACTGAAGTGCTGACTGCGATTTGTAAGTAAATACAATAAAGTTAAAATTTTCGTAAGTTGTAAATTGTGAGACTAATTGCATATGTCTCTTTGGTTCATTTTGTTTCGTACTGTGATTGCTATTAATTAGAATGGGACCGACACCAGCAATCTGACAAAAATATTCTGTCTGAAACTGGCATTTAAAACTTTAGTATTGCGGCTCTATACGAAGAGAAACTTAAATGAATGAGTCATTCAGATTATGACGATGATGATGCCAACCAGCCAAAGGCAATCGATGGTTTGGGTTTGTGGAGTGAACAAAGAAAATCTCTCATATCAATCAATTCAATCATCTCACACTGTCCCCAGAGTCACCACTCACCTTGCCACTCACCAAATGACCAAATCTATTATGTGTCTATTTGCCCCATCGTTGCTTAAATGCATTGATCATCTGCTGCATTTGAGTATTATTATTCTGCACGTGCACAACACAAATGTACCATTCACCGCTCTTACATAATTAATTGTTTCAGGTTTTTAATTGTTTATTGAAGTATGTATTTTCTAAAGTGTTCAGTGTGTGACGGCGAATTTAAAACAAAGGAAAGTTGGACGTGTCATTTAATCGAACAAAGTCACCTTAACGAGGCCAGAAGGAAATGTGTGCGGTGGTCACCAAAAAGGAAGCGGCATGTTCTTGTAGCTTACGCCACTTTTCCAATGTCATCGCATTTGGGACTAAGACTGCTCCAGATACTGTCAAAAGAATTGTTAACTTTCGTCACAGATTTTGTATGGCGAGAGGGCAATTCTCGTGTGGGACTGATTCAGTTTGAGAGCAGGTAGTATACTATTAAAATATATCCCATGTACATAATTGTTTTTGAAAATAAATAGATTACCCTAATTGATTTGTGATTCTCCAATGTTCCACACAAAGTGACAGACTGACGAAAGTTTTGGCGATTTTGGGAAACCCGCATTTTCCAAGAATCGAGGTGGACGGATATCCAGTGACCTTCAGGAGAGCTATTGATTTGGTGGATGTAGAATGTAGTTCAATAATTTATAGCTGGAATTATTATATAAAAAGTTAAAGCATTTTATTCAGTATCAAAATCAAAAATCTTTTATTTCATATTACCCTTACAGGGGAAACACTCGTAACTCCGGAGCAGGAAACAGTAGAAGCATTTTCTGAACTCTCTACCTCTATGGTGCATAATAATGAACAAAGAGGCCAACCTGGAGAAGGGAAGAAAAAAGAGAAAATGAAGAGAAAGTCTTCGGAACTACTGGAAACCGAAATCGAATTTGCTGTTAGCAGTACCACGACATCGGTGATTCCGCCGATAGAAATTCAACTGAGCAGCTCAGAGGGTGAGAAACAATTATTAAATAATTCCTGTGAGGATCTCTCCGAAGACAACAGCAAGAGGCTTGGGGAAAGATTCTCTTCTTTGCTTGAAACTGTGAGGATTCCAGACTCAGAGTACAATGTCATCTTGAGAATTGTCAAAGACATTGAAGGGGCATTCCCGGACACCAATGACCAAGATGGTAATGTTCGGGTTTGTATGTTCAGAAATTGGTATTTGCAGCTTCGAAACGCAACCCATAATCCGCTGCTAATCTTCGTGTATCATGAAGGTAGGAAGAGAAGAAATTTATTTGAATTTTACTTTACATTAAATTGTAAATTACAATTTGTAATTGTACTCGTACATATACCATTGTAAAGATGCAAAAAGTATTTAAAACTGTATTAAATATTTTGTAGTCGATTCGTCGAGCAGTCCAATCCAGATCAATTTCGTACATAACGACAAGGTGGTAGCAACACTAGAGAAAACGGGTCTGTTTACACTCACCTCGAAGAAATCCAGTTTCTCCCAAACCAATGAAGATGTGTCCTCGGGGGATTCTTTTCTTCACACCCAAACCGGTATTCGGCTGCGAATTGTCACTCTACCACTGATGCTTACCGAGGTTCAGCGGTGTAGATTGCTGCAGTACTACGTGACCTTTGACACAAGAATCAAGGACCTAATTGCTCTTATTTACCTGTGGTCTCGAATCAACAACATTCGGATTGCTTACAGCAGCAATGAGATTCGGAAATTCGATGCTCATTGCTGTGTTCCAGACCCTGGTGCGCTTGAGTGGCTTTTGGTAGTGTTTTTGTGCAAGGAGAAACTTATCCCTACTCCGAGAGAAATCCAGCAACGGCCACATAATAAAGTTTGTCTCCACTCCGGAAAATTTGATATGGGATTTTGCGAGGACGCCGAATTCGCCAAAAGCTGGTCCTGCAAATTTAACATTCCTGAAGATACGGATCAATTTGCCCTCAGTGTTTTGGAATTAGCCGGAAAATTCTTTCTCTTCTGTGCGAATCTTGGTCAGCAACCTTGTATTGTGAATACCAGGGACGGGGAAGTTCTTCCGAGAGAGTATATTCAAACCACCAGGAAAATAAGCCAGAGTTATTCCAATTCCGGTAAAACTAAGCTCAGTCCTTTGGAGGTGAAAATTCTGCATAAAGAATTAAATTTTAAGGCTACAAGCCAGAACAATATCACAAAACACATAAATATTCAGCATCCATTCAATATTACTTGGCGTTTCTCAATCGATGACAAAAACTTTGTGTCATTTGTTTGGCCTATGATGAAGACCACTGCAATAAGATTGTTGCAATTTGTAAAACGTATGAGACTTCTTCACATGAACAATAAGGTCATGTCGAAGGAAATTAGTACTAACTTAGATTTGGAAGACTTAATTAAGTGCTAACTGAAGTGACCGTAAAAATAAACCGTTGGTGTTTTTGACATGACAGATCTAAATACATCTATAAACTTTATTTTAAATCAAAATAACGCATTACATATTTACAAACAATCTTTAAAAAAAAAAATTATTCACGCTTTCATTCACACTGCAGATTATTTGCAGATGCTTCAGACCAACACATATTTTGCAACGTTATCATAAGTGATTAATTTGTTATCATTTCTAAATTAAATTACCAATAAATTCTCGAACTGATGAGAGTGAGTCTCTTGGGGGCAGTGTAAGATTTTGCATTTCTGACTTTTTCCTCATTGAATAGCCTCAAAAAGGTTTTACTTTAAGGACGGCGATGCAAAGTTGAAAATATGGGATAGAAATTGTTGCGGTTTGTGGAACTCATTAAGGTTATTCATGAGAAAAATAATGAATCCTTGCCTAGTATGCACACTAATTTAAGATTTTAAAAGTTTACTCAAGTATTGACTGAAAGTAAATACAAAACAGTACTTTAGCTTCGGAAAGTTGAAAGTTGCAAGACTGATATATAGACAATCTTTAATTGACTGAAATAAAATGTAGAATAAATACAAATAGTTAACAATTTTGTGTTCCTTTTCCTTTTATAATGTGATTGCTATTATGTAATTAATTAAATATTAAATGAGTCATTTAATTCAAAATGATGAAAACATGAAAAGATATTAAAAGAGAAAAGTTGTTTGGCTTTGGATTTGTTTGTGGAACAAAGAAATTCTCACCTTTCATCTCACGTGAGATTCTCACCTTTCATCTCACGTGAGATTCTCACGGCATTAGTATGTGCAGTGCTGCATAAATGATGAAATGCATAGCCAAATCAAGTATTTGTGTCGATATACCCCAATGTTGTTAAACTAAAAAAGCATTTACATATCATCTGTTGGATTTGTTTGAGTTAAACATAAATCCTCTCCCTCTGCAGCTGCACCATTCACGTGCACTACTCACTCATAAATAATTTGCTAGTAGCCAACAAAGGAAAAATTAAATAAAACCGTTTTCAATGATACATAATCAATGAGTTCAGTCCGGATTATGTCATGTATTTTCTAAAGTGTTCAGTGTGTGACGGCGAATTTAAAACAAAGGAAAGATGGACGTGTCATTTAATCGAACAAAGTCACCTTAACGAGGCCAGAAGGAAATGTGTGCGGTGGTCACCGAAGAGGAAGCGGCATGTCCTTGTAGCTTACGCCACTTTTCCAATGTCATCGCCTTTGGGACTAAGACTGCTACAGATACTGTCAAAAGAATTGTTAACTTTCGTCACAGATTTCGTATGGCGAGAGGGCAATTCTCGTGTGGGACTGATTCAATTTGAGAGCAGGTAGTATACTATTAAAAAATATCCCATGTACATAATTGTTTTTGAAAATAAATAGATTACCCTAATTGATTCTCCAATGTTCCACACAAAGTGACAGACTGACGAAAGTTTTGGAGACTTTGGGAAACCCGCATTTTCCAAGAATCGAGGTGGACGGATATCCAGTGACCTTCAGGAGAGCTATTGATTTGGTGGATTTAGAATGTATTTAGTGCAATATTTTTGTCACGCAACTAGTCAAATGGAACTAAATTGTGAATATTTTAATTAATATCAAAATTATTTGCTACACAGGGGAAGCCCTCGTAACTCCGGAACTAGGAGCAGAAACATTTTCTGAACTCTCTACCTCCATGGTCCATGAAAGACAGACCTGCGAAGCTGAAGAAGGGAAGAAGAAAGAGAAAAGGAAGAGAGCGCCTTCGGAACAAGAGGAAACCAAAAGAACTTCGGCAGTTCCACCGGCAGATATTCAACTGAGCAGCTCAGAGGGTGAGGAAAAATCATTGAATAATTCCTGTGAGGATCTCTCCGAAGACAACAGCAGGAGGCTTGGGGAAAGATTCTCTTATTTGCTTGAAACTGTGAGGATTCCAGACTCAGAGTACAATGTCATCTTGAGAATTGTCAAAGACATCAAAGTGACATTCTCCAACACCAATGGCCAAGATCCTACTATTCGAGTTTGTATGGTCAGAAATTGGTATTTGCAGCTTCGAAACGCAACCCATAATCCACTGCTACTCTTCGTGTATCATGAAGGTAGGGGATTTCCCTAAGGGAATTAAATTATGAATTTTACATTAAAATCTCATTGTATTGTACAAAGTACATATATGTCAAAGTGCAAAAAATATTTACAGTTTTATTAAATATTATCATGTTCTAGTCGATCCGTCAAGTAGTCCAATCGTGAACACGTTCGTGCCAACAAGCGAGTTGGTAGCAGCGCTGAAGAAATGGGGTCTATTTCAAGTCTTACAGTTGGGGAGATCCGCAGCCTCTAACTTCAATGAAGATGTGTGTTCGGGGGATTGTTGTCTTCACACCAAAACCGGTCTTCGGCTGCGAATTGTCACCCTACCACTGATGCTTACCGAGGTTCATCGGTGTAGACTGTTGCAGTATTATGTGACCTTTGACCGAAGAATAAAAAGTCTCATTGCTCTTATTTACCTGTGGTCTCGAATCAACAACATTCGAATTGCTTACAGTAGCAATGCGATTAGCAAATTCCATGCCCATTCCTTTGTTCCCGACCCCGGTGCGCTCGAGTGGCTTTTAGTAGTGTTCTTGTGTAAGGAGAAAATTATTCCGACTCCGAGAGAAATCCAACAACGGCCACATAATCAAGTTTGTCACCCATCCGCAAAATTTGATATGGGATTTTGCGAGGACGCCGAATTCGCCAAAAGCTGGTCCAGCAAGTTTAGCATTCCTGAAGATACGGATCAATTTGCCCTCAGTGTTTTGGAATTAGCCGGAACATTCTTTCTCTTCTGTGCGAATCTTGGTCAGCAGCCTTGTATTGTGAATACCAGGGACGGGGAAGTACTTCCAAGAGATTATTTTCTTTCAGGCATAAAAATAAGCCAGAGTTATGCCACTTCCGGTAAAACAAAGCTCAGTCTTTTGGAAGTGAAAAATCTGCATAAAGAATTAAATTTTAAGGCTACAAGCCAGAACAATATCACAAAACATATAAATATTCAGCACCCGTTCAACGTTGTTTGGCGTTTCTCAATCGATGATAAAAAATTTGTGTCAGTCGTTTGCCCTATGATGAAAACCACTGGAAATAAATTGTTACATTTTGTGAGACTTATGAAAGTTCTGCACATGAACAATCAGAAGAAAATTAGTACTAATTTAGATTTAGAACACTTAATTAAGTGCTAACTAGTAATAATACCTTAAATAGTAATATAGAAATTATAGAATGTTGGCGTTAGAGACTGATACGACGATTTTTAATAAATACCGAATTACGTTACTTTCTTTTTATTTATTAAATTGAGCCTTCATTTAATTTGTGCTGTGCCAAGTACATAAACTTAAGAACCTTTTATATTTTTTATTTACTCATCCGTTTGTGAAAATTGTCTATGCCATGAAAAATGTTTAATTTGTTACACCTCCAACCATTTTCTCCATTGCAACAAGAAATGTTTCGCATATATTTTGCAACGTTATGTTATAATGAATGAGTCATTTTATCATTTCTAAATACGGAGCACTAACTGAATGAGCGAGGCTTGGGGCAAAGTGTAACATTTTGTATTTCTGACTCTTTTCATTGAATAACCTCAGAAAGGAAATTTTACTCCAAGAACGGTCAACCGCAAAATGACCTCAGGCTCCAGCGCCACTTCCATAAAAAGTTGTTTAAAAAATTCAACCACATTGCTGCTATAATGTAACATTACATAACACTTCATACATACGATTCGCACAGTGCTCCACTCCAGTTCTAAGTTTATGTGACCAAAAGTTGTTTCTTCATATAATTTCTGTTTTCATTTAGCGCAGTAACAAGTTTCGTTCCATTTCACGTTTTTGTTACATGAATTTATCAATGCGTGAATAACAACACTGGCGTCGCATCTTGTATATATTTTCAACAATATCCATTCTTTGCAACATCTCATATCAACTCTGACTTTCTGTTCGCCCTCGCGAATATTAACATTTTCTACGAATTCTGCATAACATACCAACACAACTAGCATGCAAGTACAGTTTTGCAAAGCATCACAGAACCAGTTTCATTTTTAGGTTCTGTTTGCAGAATTATCATATTTACAAAGAAAGTTTTTTATACTCTGTCTGTTTTGTTTGTCGTAGGTACAATATTCGCCACTGCCAGTGTTTAATTTCTTGGTACGATAAAGGTAGTTTCGTCGTAGAGAAATCACTGCCTTCTTAAACTCCACGCAACAGAGTGAGTGCACGTCATGTTATCAACCAACACCATCATCCCTTGTTGATTGATTATCTAAGCAAATGCAAAGAGCAAATATTTTAGCAAGCTCGGAATTTTTGAAATCAAGACAGCTTTTAATATCACGGTTTGAAAAGAAATGGTTTGCAAATTGTAATAAGAATGGAGCCAAAAACCAGACGCATTATTTTCTTCGTATTTGGTTGCTTCGTTTTCTTGGCCACACTCTTCATCTTGGCTGTAATTTTGGACGCTGGACAAGGTGGCTGGGAGAAACTCCAGGGAGCTGCAACAAGTGCGCTTGGCACGTTCGTTATCATTGCTGCCGTTGTGATGTGCGTCATTAGTGCCTGTTTCTTCGGTTTCAAATACATGTCCGAGAGAGACGCTCAGAAGACTTTGAATAGATTACACATTACCAATAATCCTGCTTAAAGTTCATTTTATAAGCATAATCTAGAAACAAAGTTACAATATAAATGCTCATGACTCATGGAATTTATGTAATCTTTCTTTGTCACTAAATGTGAATCGAGTTTGTTTTTATGTTGTTAATTTTATATTGTCAATCTGATTTGAGTTGGATTTTTTTTTTCAAGTTGTGACTTATGAGTGTATATCTTTGTATATCTGTAGACCTTTACAAACGTCACACTATTATTTTCTAAAGTAAAATTGTATCGTTTTTTTACAATTACAACCGTTAATAAATCATCTTTCATTTTCATTCCGTACTTTTATTGTTTTTTTACAAGCAACAATGCAATTGTATATGTAGTCACAATGTCTATCTTGATTTCACAACTTAATTATTCACTATTAATTGAGTACATATTGCATTAATATAATTATTATTATACAATCTGTACATGCATAGCAGGTGAATTCTGTTTATAAATGTTTCATATAATAATACCAAATCAATAACGATAACGTATTATATCTTTTTATATTAAATGCATTAACTAGTTGTGTAGAAGTATATTAAGTTAACTGTGACAGTCAAGTTACTTATTAATTGATAAGAAATTGATTTTACCAAAAATATAATAAATAAAATATAGCTAAAAATAAATAGCGCCATTCCATTGAATTGAATTGACAGTAACGATTTTGTTTTGATATTTATTCAAGACCGTCAAGTCAACCTAATTGAGTTAGAGTTAATTATTAGAGGACTTGCTGGAAGACGAGTCCATTTTGTCCATAATTCGGTGTTTTTCCATGTTGGCCACAATTCCAGCGAGCGTCGTTCTTTTCTTTGTTGAGTTCTTGGGCGTGCTGGTTTTCGAAGAAAGTTTCTGAGGCATGGGACCGGCATCGTCGTCAAAATCGAAGTCATAGGCGCCAGAGCCAGAGACATCCCTATTATTGAAAATAATAAACATTAAAGTCACAATTTAAAAACAATTAAAAATTACATTTATACATCAAATCTACTATCTACGCTGTCAAGTAGATTCTAGTTTCTTTTAATTTTCGCTGATAATTAAAAATTAACTTACATTGATTCAACCACAGGTTTTTCGCTCTCGTCCGTCAATTTTTGTTCCTCCCTTGGAAAAGACCTTCCGGGACACTTCCACTTGAACTCGATATATTGTGACTGCTTCAATCTCCCATAGAGTCTCTCCACAGTATCCAGGCTTGGACACCAGTTACTTCCATTCTAAAATGTAAAATCACGGAAGTCATTAATTAATTAAATTATTAGTACAGTTAACTTTAATAACACGTGTCCTGATGACTGTCATGTGGTGTGGTCATTAACAATTTAATTTAATTTAAGCCCACGGCCCACATCAATTATATTTTAAGAAAGACGAGGAACCAACAACGCTACTACATAATTGTTGATCTGTAATTGATAATTGAAGCTAACGCTAAACCTTTTAATTTTAATAATTGTCGTTTAATTTTAATTATTTTGACTTTTTACCGAAAGTCCAGGTGGACCAAAGTACTCATCTGGACCCGCCGCCGCTAACACGACTTCTTGCATTTTTCCACTTTAATTGACCTACTTTCTCGCTAATAATATGTAATAAGTTGCAATAATAAGAAATTAAAATTAAATCTCTTAAAAATTAACTTTGTTTACAAAATGACCATGATCAACAGATGAGGCTCATCTGATGAATGAGCCAAATCAAATGCTAATGCATGCACTACATACGTAACCTCATAATACATTATACACCAGTCTCACTATACCCCAGCATTTCAATCTTCGTTGCGCGGGTAAAAATATTTCAAATCTTGTCTTAGATAGTGTAGCGGTTGCGGTTTATCCGTGCTGTCCATGCTTTTTTAAAGAGCCCGTGTTTAACATGGGAAGGTATGACCAAGCTCAAAGCACTGCCCGGTCCCGGTCAAAAGAATCTTTAGCTTGAGCTGGCCCAAAGCGAAAGGAAATCAAAAAAGTTTGAAGCGAAAGTGAATTTAATTTTTAATTTTTACCGCATTTAAATGCACTTTTTAAAAGTGAAATGTGTTCACGTTTTGAAAACTGATTAGCTAATTATAGTGGTGATTTAAAATACAGCCAGTTTTTTTCATTTTTTGTTTGTTTTTTAATCAAAGCTATTAAAAGCTTTTAACATTGTTGTGTCGAATGCTGGGTAAAAAAAGTAAAAGAAAACGGAACTTTTAAATACCGTAGATTAGTTAATTGATTAGGTTAACAAGGAGACTTTTACAGTGCTGTAAATAGCTAATTAAA
Source organism: Cyphoderus albinus (assembly GCA_021029165.1). Classification (NCBI taxonomy): domain Eukaryota; kingdom Metazoa; phylum Arthropoda; class Collembola; order Entomobryomorpha; family Paronellidae; genus Cyphoderus; species Cyphoderus albinus. Next base: position 5,392 of record VYYJ01002914.1, on the reverse strand, counting down.
AGTTAGTTAAATTAAGTATCTCGGTAGATTGTGCTTTCCCCATCAATTTATTTTTTTACTTGGTAAATCATCAAAAAGTTTTTAACGAAAATGCCTCCAAAGAGGACAAAGGTGAGTGAAATCAATTAACCTGAGAAATAAGTGATTACTTAATTAGTGACGTAATGTTTAATTATTACTATTTTTGAACAACAAGAACTTACTTTTCCTTTTATCGTCATCTTCTTTTTCAGCAGACTACCAATAACAACAACAAAGGCGAAGTCCCCGTCCCCGTCGCGGCCCCTGAAGCTTCCGCCGCCACCACAACCACTGAAAAGAAGGGACGCAAGAGGCGAGCGGACAGTGGAGAAAATGAGGCAACCTCAGAAAATAACAACGGCAACGCTGCTGCATCTCAACCGCCACCTTCAAAGAAAACCGCATCTACGAAGGCGTCTTCTTCAACAAAATCTACCAAAAGGACCAAAAAGGACAACGATAGTAGCGCCAACGCCACCGGCGTCCCTGCGACCCTGTACTGCTTTGGACAAAATGACTGTGGACAGATTGGGTTGGGCGAGGATGTCCAGCAGAGAAAGTTTCCGGCTCTTGTGCCAGGGCTGGAAACAAAAAAGGTAATTTTTCATATTTCACGATTCACGATGATGATTATTAATACATTTACTTAATTACATAAGTAACTTGATTATTTATTGGAATGATTTTGTTTTGTCTAGATGATCGGTATCGCGTGTGGTGGAATGCACACCGTGGTCCTGGAGGAAGATGGCACTGTCTGGACTTTCGGTGTCAACGATGACCAAGCCCTGGGGCGGACGACCAAAGAGGAAGAAGACTGCCTTAAGCCCGGGCGCGTAGAAAAATTGCCAAAAAACATCGTCCAGGTCACAGCTGGGGATAGTCATTCTGCTGCCCTCACCAGTGACGGAAAAGTTTATGCTTGGGGTTGCTTCAAGGTTAATGAGAATTTTTTTGGTTAATTAAAACTTAAGTCCAAGTATTTGTCTGATTTCTCATTTGCTGACTTTCGCGAATTTTATTATGGATATCAATTTACAGGACACGAATGGAAACTACGGCTTAATCGTGAATGATGGTGGAGTGCAGTGTCGCACGAAGCCTGAGCTGATCACCTCCACCTTGACTGAAAAAATTGTAAAAATGGCGAGCGGAAGTCACCACATTGCTATGCTCGCAGATGATGGGCGTGTCTATACTTGTGGCACTAATGACCAGGGACAGCTTGGGCGTCAGGAGCCTATAGTGAGGCGGGTCACAAGATCGATGGGCAATGCCAATGCAAATGCAGATGCGCCAAGCAAACGAGGTAAGACTTCACTCACCTTTGTCCTCTTTGGAGGCATTTTACGGTTTACGGGATTTTTTGGAGTTGATGACGGAGAGGAGTGGATTCGGGATGTTGAGAATTTTATTTTCGAATAATGTTCAAAAATCCCATTTTTGTGATTTTCTAAAAACCCGGTTTCATTCTTTACTATTGACTTGAGATTAGATTGTGATTTTAATTTTGTTTCTCTAATTTTTGCTTGTATTTATCTAGTTTTCTTGCTCCAACCGGCGAAGGTGGACATCGGGAGAAATCCTAAAATCGGCGATGTATGGACTGGAGAGTTTGCCACGTTGCTGTCTACCAGAACAAATGACATCTACGTGTTTGGACTCAACAACTATTCTCAACTTGGTACAATTTACTTAACTATTACTATTACTTTACTAATTTAATTTACTGAATATTTTTACCAATCTAATTTTTATATTTACTTACAGGAGTTGCGAATGACGGCGATAAAAACAGCGTCCTTTTCAAGGCTACCAAAAACACAGTTTTCAGGGGAAAGACCTGGAAGCAAATTGCTGGCGGGCAGCACCACACTTTGGCTCTGGATGAAGATGGTACATTTTTTTCCTTTAATTTTATTTGTGTAAAACTGTAAATCGCTAAAAACTTGGTTTTGGTTTGATTTCGAATTTGCAGTTTTGATTACTTGTTTTGATTCATTTATATTTTTTATTTAGGCAAAGTCTACTCAATTGGACGAAGCACTGAAGGCCGACTTGGTCTGGGAGAGGTTGATGATGACGTTGTTGGGGAGCCCCGTTTGGTGGAAACTCTCGCGAGCCACAAATGTGTTCAGATTGCTGCTGGGACGAGCACGAGCTACGCTATTACTGAGGATGGTCAGTTGTACGCTTGGGGCTTCGGCGAGAATTTTCAACTGGCTACGGGAGATGACGATGATCGAAATGTGCCTACACTATGCCACGGGAGCAAAAAGGGAGGGGAGCTGAAGAACATCAGTGGAAAAGTTGTCAGCGCCACTGCTGGAGGTCAACATGTCGCCATTGCTGTGGTTGCGCAGCCAGAAATGCCAAACGGTCATTAATGGTAATCATAGTTAAATATGACAAAATAACGCGTGTGAATGTGCTGGGACACAATAAAAACAAATTTTAAAACGAAAAGCTGGGCTGAACTCGAACTCGCTTAACTACTAGTAGTGAAAAGAAAGCGATTCTATTCTAGGATTAATTTAATTAATTTTGTTCATGACTGTCCTATTTGTTCTCTGTCAATTGGAGTAAAACATTTTGGTGACGCCTCACAATTGGTTTTTTGTCATTTAATTGAAATTAAAATAATGTCCTTTTTGTCTATTAAAATTTCCATGTAATTCTATATTGTTAATTCCCGTAATTTATTTGTACTTTAATTAGTCCTCAGATAATTAATTAAGAGAAGTGAGATTTGATTAATTACTTAATTAACTTAACTAATTTGTAGCTTAGCGTCAGTCAGTGTCCGTAGCTATAACCTAAGACTTTGCCTTATTTATTTTGTAAAATTGATAATTATGATTAAGAAGTGCATTGAATAATTAATTAACTTAATTACTTTTTTGTGAAAGAAAACATAAGGGATCCTTTATTAATTAATTAGTCGGTTAATTCATGATATTCGCTAATGATTACGATAATATTTATTTTTAGCAAACCTTTGTGTTGGCTAAGCCAGTAAAGCAGTTTGTAATTTGTAATTTAATTTACTGTTAATTTGAGTTAAGCATAACCGAAAGTCGGCTATTCCGATTTCAATTAGACTTGTATTTACCGAAATGAAGTAATTAGACTTCCAAAAATTTAAAGACTGTCAATAAAAAAGTCGTGTCTTGAAAATAAATAAGCGTTTGTCAATTAATATTTATTTATTTTATTTTCAAAGTGCAAATTGTCTAATTGGTAGAGGTAGAGATAATTCATTAACGTGCTAATTAGGTTTTTGTTTCGCTTTTCTTTTCAAAACTTTCCTTGACTCTCCAAATTGCACCTAATCAAGCAGTTTTCACTGTGGGTGCAGAAACGGGATCAAAATCCCACTTTCAAGGAAGGCCCCGCACTCCATGTCTTGTGTCTGAAGGTCAGGGGGTCACCGGAAGTGAATCAACACAATATGCATTTTGAAGTGATAAGCTATGGCTTAACTAATAGTGAGACACAAGTGAGAGTGAGAATCGATTCTCTTACTGCAGAGCATACATAATAGTGAAAACATGTTGATAATTATAAATAAAAAAGAGATCGTATGTTTGTAAAAGTCAAATACAAACCGAAAATATTTAACGTAACCTACTTCATCCTACTTCAACTTTGACCCTTTAATATGTACATAATTAGTTGGTCTGTTTTTAACTTTCACTCACTTCATCTCACAGTAAGGTGTTTGACATGTGAGAAGCCAAATCCTTTGAGTCATACACCAGTCGAAAGAGCATTTTTTGCTGAGTATTTGTGCCAATTTCCAGCTGCGGACTAAGGGCGGTTTCGGAGTATTAACAATAATTTTTCTCCAAACAATGCTATTTTACCATTACAAATTTTGAACTTAGACGTCGCTACTAGGGTTACCGCGGTTCATTGAACCGTGAACCGAACCGAACCGAACCGGAAATATTCCGGTTCAGCTGAACCGAACCGAACCGAACCGAAACCGACCGAACCGAACCGAAATCTCGTTCGGTTCGGGTGTCAAATGTAGGGATAATTTTAATCAGTTGATGAGCATTAGCGATTGTCAGGTTACATTTGCTAAAAATTAAAACTAAATGTAATTCTGGAATGGCAAATTTATTGGTGACAACCGTTTTTTCAAGACGTCTCAGGGTGGCGCATAATTATCAAAAAAATTGCAAAGCTCTTCAAATACGATGATAAATTCAAATATGAGTAATTATGCGGCGAGGAATTTATTGGTGACGTCCATGTTCGCGAAAACGGTCAGCGTGGCGCCCAATTTGCCAATAAATTTGCAAACTACTCAAATTGGACAGAAATTTTAAATATGGTTAAGTCTGGGCCAAGGAATTTATCGGTGACGTCCATTTTTGCAAAAGCGGTCAGTGTGGCGCTTAATTTGCAAACAAATCTCCAACATACTTATAGTCGACAAATATTTAAAATATGTGTAATGTTTGGGAGACCTTCATTTTTGGAACAACTGTCAGGGTGGCGTCTAATTTGAAAGCATATTTTTATTTTATCATATCCGACAAACATTTCAGAAATGCGTAATTCTATAACAAGAAATTTATTGGTGACCAGTATTTTTGCAAAAACTGTCAATATTTGCAACGATCTTTAAGCGCTGTTATAATTGACAGTTTTCATCTATGATTCGTTTTTCATTAAAATAGTCCAAAATAAATTCCTCCTCACAAACTGACCGATATGTAAAATGTTATTTGAATTTAACAAGTTTCCAAATTATGCGCCACCCAAGGGTATTCGCAAATGTGGAGGTCATCAATGAAATTTTCATTCCAAAATTTACACTTTTTGAAATTGTTCTCATATGTGATAAATATGTAATTTGTTTGCAAATTAAGCGCCACCCTTACAGTTTTTGCAAAAATGGAGCTAAAAAATAAATAACTCCTCCATACATTACACATACTTGATATTTTTGCAAAATTAAGAAATTTACAAATTTGTTTGCAAATTAAGCGCCACCCTTACAGTTTTCGCAAAAATTAATAACTTTCCAATAACCAATAACTTTCTCTTCTCTAAATTATTAATATTTGAGTTTTTCATCGTATTTGAACATGTTTGCAAATTTTATTCAAATTAAGCGCCACCTTGACAGTTTTGCAAAAATGCCACCAAGTAATTTGTTCGTCCTAAAGTTAAGCTAGTAAACCTAAAGTAAACCTAGCCAATATTTTTTATTTTAAATGTATTTGACAGTTTAATTTTTTAGAAAAAATTAACGCCTATTTCCATTTACATTCTAATTGTGTTTAAATGCAATGAAATATCCCTATTTGTAATTAATTAAGTATGGTCAATCCTAAATATTTGTAACTATTATTAA
>VYYJ01002913.1:0-18839 GCA_021029165.1 Cyphoderus albinus | reverse complement strand
ATTCGAGAAAAATGAGTGCTTCATTTCCTGCATCATTTCCAACAGTGTCGAGAAGGAATCTGGATCCAATTGAGTAACCATTCAAATTGGAAAGGCTAGTTATGGTATTATTTCCAGTAACTGAGAAACACTGCCAGTCTCAGGAATAACCACTAAAAATGCATTTATTCGAAATTTATGATTCGTGGAAGGCTAACCAAAAAGCCTTTTAAAAGCTTGAAGTGCTTTAAAAAGATACAAATCAATACCATATGCACTTAAGCCCAATTGCTTGTATGCTATAATAATCATATTTGATTCCAGAAGGATCAACTTTTAGTAATCTTCTTTGAGCAGAACTTACATCAGATTTTCGTTACATTTTAGATTACTTAACATTGTAGATATAAAACATGCACCGCATATTATTTAAAATTCTAAAATTAAACCGTACCGCATTTTAAAATCCGCCAATGTGGTGACCGTTGCACCTTTATTGGGAATTTGGACTCTGTAGCGTAATCTTTGTATTACTAACATGGAGAGTAGAATGTAGAATCGATCGCAATAGTTACCATAATCATTGCAATGAATTGGATTTTTTCAAAATCATGTCAGAATCAGAATCATATCAGACTTTGAAACATGCTTCCGAAAAAATCACAATAGCATTTGTAGATGGGGAAATGTGAGTAGCAGTTTTTTAGATGAGAAAAAAGGAAAGGACAACGACAATTTCAAGGAAACGAGGATGACTGAAGGGAAGAGAAGTAAAAATTGAAAGAAAAATCGATCATCAGCAAGGGAAGAACAAAGAAAGGCAGCAGTGAAGGAAAGGGAAAGAAGTCTCTGGAAGAGGAAATGAGCATTGGGAATGCCTGACTACACGCATATCATTGGAATAGTTATACAAAGTAGAATAAGTAATGAGATTGTCAAGAGGGAATTGAATATGGATGTTAGTAATACTTACATATTTCCACATGAATCTAGTCACGACTATCATCATTGCACAACTACAGAATCAACAATTTTAATATGCACAATATTTTATTACTTCATTGTCATACTTTCCTGGAAGCAGCTTACTAGTTGTTGTTATACTTTCGTTGTGGCATTTCTCTCCTTCTCTGACTGATTGTTTATCACGAGCTATACACTGTCCTAGACTCATTTCTAGGACGAAAGTAAATAAAGTACAGCGAACGTAAAGGAACATGAGTTCACACTCTAGCCTTTCCTTCCTTTCCTAATAAAATCGTCCGTTTCCTGTTATGGCTTTCCAGAGGAAGCCACACAAGATGTTGACAATCATCGTGATCATGTCATAGTCCCATTTTTTAAAATGGGAAACTCATGCTGATGAATGTTGACTATGAGGTAGGGACAGAACTAGTACTATTCCGACGATTCGTTTAGTTCTTCACTTTCATATCAAGATGCACATAACTTCTCTTTTCGATTGGTTTTTTATGGCGGCAATAAAAAGTCCATGAAAGAGGTAGGTATGAATACGTAATACATATTTAATATACGGTGATGTGATGTGATCTATCGATCGGATCCACCTTCGAACCAGTAATGAAATTATAGACTTTATCCGTGATTGCTTGGCTCTACCTGGCTCCTCCGCCCGTGGAGAAAACAGGTAAGTATTATTAAAAAGTTTGATGGTAATGGCAGTTCTTTCCTTCCGTATTCAGTGATCACAATCACGAAATCGTCTCGAAGGAGTAGGAAAAGTCTACTTCATTAAGTGATAATATCCCTTATAACAACAATTTTATATTTTTGTTCGCTTTCGATTAAATTCCCAAAACTACAGAAAAGGTAATATTTTTGGTGGTGGCGGCGGTGGTGTAGTAGTAGTAGATCGGGCAACCGCATTACACTACACCTTCATTAAGTCTTGGTTAAGGAGTCTCGATCCCATCGCGATAAGCAGTGATTCGTGCAGAATAATAATAAAGTAGATAGAAAAGGAAAAGTGGTTGAGAAAAGGATAGTTCCGCCCGGTTAGCTTATAGATTTACATACAAACAAGCTTTGCTACGCATCTGATTCCAGTCAGAAAAGGTATCAAGGGATCTTTGTCACAAGCACCTTTATGTCTGTTCAGTTATAAGTGTGGATTTGAAGTAATATGCCTCTCGGAGTGAACTCGAATACCTAATGACATAGAGCGTGGGTGATCAGCAAGATTACGATGATGAGACCAGATAATACTGCGAACCAAGCACTTGTATTACGTAGCGTCCCCGTGTGACTTTGACTGGGGAGTTTGCTGGCAGCTGAGTTGAGGGTTTCAGCTTTCATTTCATCCACTTTCCCCTCCTAAAACTTTCCCGACTTTTAAGAAAGTAGAGTCAGAATTTATGAAGTGAAAAGGTAAAAATGTGATAATAATAACTAACTAGAAGACCTGTGTATGATGCAGCCATAAGGAAGTGACAAGAGTGGCGAAGATAATGTTCATCGTCAAGATAGTAATGATAATAGTAATAGGAAGGAACAGAACTTTGACTGCTTATTATAATGGTAATTATCAGAGCGGGAGTGAGTTGCAGTCAAGGAAGAGCAGAGCAGTAAATGCCAACTAGTTCGAAAAGCTGTCAGATTCCCATAAGATATATTATCTCTTCCTCTTTTCTCTCCGTGCATCACTAGTACAAATCCCATCACTCCCGTCATGAGTGAAGCAAAGCCAAGGACAAGCTTCTGCTGGCTCAGAATGAAGCGTGCCGACTGTTTAAGCTAGGAATATAACGTCGCTACTCACTCTGGCTCCGGCGGATGTTGTCCACCTCATAAAACGAATACAGAAGAGGTGGTTCTGATATGTCTCTGGCTTTGTGTGTATGCATAAAATAACAATAACAGTTTGGTAGGAGAAGGTTCCATCATCCCATTCTTTCAACTCGGTCACCTATCTGCTCAGGTTATACATATAAAGGACAATATCATGATTCATGATAATGATGTAAAAGAAAAATAGGAAACGACTCCCAAGAAAGCAATTCAAGTCGACCCTCCTAATTGGTCTTTCGAGCTTTGTGAATTGTTCTCATGTGCCTGTTACCTTTTTGTTTCTAACATCGGTAGAATCACATGCGATTTTCTGTTGCAAATAATATGATTGGCAACGATCAGAGTCCCGAAATTCAAATGACATGTAAATACAAAGCACATGTTTTTAGTCTCAGCGGAAAACAAAGCAAGACACTCGTCTGCCATGCTCACTCAACAAACAAGCATGACCATGATTGCTCAAGGAATTAGAGTCGATGTACAGGCAAACATGAACTTGACAGAATACTATTCATTGACAAGAAAATGCACAGATGGTCCATCGGAACGCAACGCTCATCTATCGCACGCCCTCTATGCTCTCCATGGAAGGCTTATATAATACCGCAACAATTCAGTAATCACACAAGATTTTCTTTCCCGGTCGGTTTGCCCTCCTTCATTCATGCATGGCTGATGAAATGACTGTAAATGTGCTTGTGTAATCATCGACATGCTTTCTCTTTTCATTCACCTTTATAGGAGTATCAAGATACAATATCCATATTATCCATACATTCGTGAACACTTTTTATCGCTTTTCTCTATATTTATTCTGAGACAAAGGCGAGGCAAAAACACTCAACTTGCATGAAAATAAACGATTGTTCTTAGTTCATAACACCAGAGTTGCACATAACAAATAAACATTCACACACAAAAACTAATTCTATTAATTTTTTGTTGAAAACAAGAATAAAAAACTTTTCTACTTTCTCCTCGAAACTTTCTTATATAAATACGATATTCTCTTGATTTGCTCGAACGGAATTGAAAAGGGCGGATTATCCCATCATCGTGATCAAATGTGAAAATGTGAAAATGGATCGGGCACGCGGCTGAGCAGGCATGCACGCGAAAAAATATCAGATTTCTCTCTCCTTTTCTTTTTCGATTCATTTTGTATAAAAAAGTTTTTCTCTTTTAGGGGCTAAATATTTTCTCCCAGTTATTCGTGTTCGTGCCAAGCACCCATCATCAACCCCATCAATTTTTGCAGAAAACGAAGAAACGTTTATAAGAAAAATGCCTATCTGTGCAGACAGCTAACTTCCATTTCCACACACATCCAATGAATTTTGTATAATTTTGTCCTTTTGCAATGTAGGAGTAGAGTGACTGGAAAGGATTACGTTTCACAAAAATAGAACCAACATCGCCATCAAGGTTTTTTTGTGGGTCTGGGTTTTCCTTTCTGATAATAAGAGGGAAGCGTACCCTTTGTCGAGCGACCTACCGAAACTTTTCGTTGTTGCCAGAGAACTTTTATTCTTCCACCAAATGTCTATAGCAATTCCACACATTCCCCTTTCTCAATGCATTGCATAATCTCCAAAAGGTAGCTGGTCGACTTCGAGAAACATACACATGCTGCTGCTGATGATGACGACGATGATGTGATGATCATATCACCTCCGCTAAAAACTCAAGAACTCCTCCAGCGAAAAATCCATTAGTTCCACTACTCCGCCACAATGCATGCAGAGCAGACATTGTAGCCGACCATTAAGACACGCTAGCTGAAAAGCATGGAAAAACTCAACCAAGCAAGTCCACTTAAACTGGACACAAAAAGGTGATCGTGAAATGTTTATGCTTTTGCTTTCGTACACGGTTACTAAAGCTCCAGATACCTTTGATATTCATTCAATTTCATTTGGAATGTTACCAACGGAAATAGAAAAAAGCGAGAAAGGTCATACGAGACCTATTATATTGCCAGAATGACATGACATGAACATATGTACAAAACGCATAAATACATAATGGAAATACATGAACACACTTCTTCCTTATTTGCACGTTTGTTTTTCTCACTCACTCACGGGAGAGGACTAGGCTCACATTTCCCTGTCTCTCGTAATATTTAAGAGAAAGTAGTGTTGTTGGAGGAGAGTGGGGACATGCAATTTGGCTATAAATAAATTTCGGTATTAAAAATTGCAAGAAGAAAATGGTTACAGCACCACCAGTGAATGAAGCATGTGAAGAAAAATCTTTCAGTGCACCCAATTACTTACATTACATTACAGGACTTAAATGAAAGATGGTAGCGAGCGCGTCAAAATATTATGTACATATGCACCAACTGGAGCAGGTAGCATTTAAAACACAAAGAGAATGTTCGCTGCCTACTGGCTCACTAAAAACAATTTTTTTGCAAATATATTTTTTTCACTCCTCTTGTTCTGTTGTGTTCTGCTGCCAAAAGGGTTGCACTTACGTGACCAGTAGTATAAACATCCGAGAAAATATAATGTGTGTAGGTGGCATCACAAATAAAAAAGATTTAAGGTTTACAGACATAAAAATGTGCAAAAATGGAAAGAGTCACATTAAAATTCATGCACATGACACAGGAGACTAGGAACTGATTTTTACAAATATATTGGTAACGAGGAAGTGTACTCTCCACCAACCACTACAGTTCTACGTGGGTTCGGTCGATACCACAATATTGGTTTTAGATGAGAATGTGCGGTAGTGAGAGTGGAGTATTGATTTGTCCATTCAGCAATGAAAAGCAAGGACCCTAGAGGACATGCCACCGAACTGCACTAACACTGTACTCATTCAGCTTTATCGTCAATATGAGCTTTAGAAAAGATGCAAATTACAAATCTGGTATAAGCAAACGTGCATCGTTGTCGTGTCTGCATTGAGGCATGACCACCGTTGTATTTTGTTATTTTGTGTGAACTGAAACTGTCGAGTCAAATTGGCAGAGAGAGAGACTATCCGTACATAGCCAGGCGTGCATGAATATACATAGGTATTTAAAAGTGCAGAGGGAACGAAGCAGCGGGATTTGGATTTGCAATTTCTGCTCGAACTGGAGGAGGAGGAGGAAGCTTTTGGCACTGGCACATTTTTTTCTTCTTTTGGTTGACTGCTTACTCATTCAGAGAAATTAAATGGTTTTTCCAGTTGTTCCATGATACGGTGCAGGAGGCATTATTACAACACTGCCGAACTAAAGCATCAGCAGAGCTTTAAGGGTTATAAAATTGCCTTTGGAACTTCCAGTAGAAATGAAGGGGGTTTGCCAGAAAAGTGAAAAACAGGGCAGGGTCGTATCGTATCAGTATAAAACCAGCATCTCGAAAAATCTATCATAACTATAACATGTCCTTACTGTATGCACAGCTCTATAAAAGACGGGAAACGGCTATGCAAACAACCAATTTTTTAGTCTCTTCTCTAGTAATATAATGGTAGCAGTTACCACTTTCGTCTTTCCAAAATGACGCATGGATGGAGAATGGAGAAGGAAAGTTGAAATGATTCTGCTTAAAATGAAAGCTATGCACGCTTCACGAGTCTTGCATTATACTTTCCTCGACTCGTCTTCCACATTTTACAACTATACAAATGCAAACATAATAAAATAGACACATATTTTTGTATTAATCCCACATTCTCGGTGTGGTGTGGTTGGTGACAATAAAACAGATCTCTCCTCCTTCCTTTTCTTCTTTCCAACTTTCCAATTCAGTAATAAACAAGACTGGAACTACCGTCGCGTCGACGGTGAAATACGTGGATTTTGCCAGTAATACAGTAAACCATTACTATTATCTGACTTATCTGTACGACCAGTTTCGAAGCAAACGTCGATTACAGTAGACCGAGGAATTAAACTGTAGACGACCTTTTTTGTTTCTCAGAACTTGAATGCGGACATTTTGCTTGCTGAATCAGACAAGGATCAAGTCAAGAAAAGAATGAATGAACTGAATGGAGAGCGACGAAAAGGGTGTAATTTTTGCCTTTCTTCCTTTTTGGCAAACTAGCAAAATCTTACCGAGTCGAGTATTTTTTGCCATTAGCCAACTTTCTTTTTACTCGACAAATTTTTTTTTGTGAAATATCTACAAACTGTAGTACTCCCAGTTTTACGTTCTCAGCACATTTTCAAATCGTTACATTCACCTAATTAACTTCCTCTTAACTTTCGTAACCGAAGTTATTTAAAGATTTTTCCTTGCGCAAACGAGGCGTACATAAAATTGATCCTACAAGGGCACTGGACGGCTGCAGAGGTTCACGAAGATTTTCCGAAGGAATTGGATTCATTGAAATGCAAAATTTATATATTAAAAGTTAAGTGCTAAGTGTTTTTGACGTTTGACTGTAAGCATGTCAGCAGCATGAAAGTGATTTATAGTCGAATATCTACAAACTCCCAGTTTTACGTTCTCAGCACATTTTCAAATCGTTACATTCACCTAATTAACTTCCTCTTAACTTTCGTAACCGAAGCTATTTAAAGATTTTTCCTAGCGTAAACGAGGCGTACATAAAATTGATCCTACAAGGGCACTGGACGGCTACAGAGGTTCACGAAGATTTTCCGAAGGAATTGGACTCATTGAAATGCAAAATTTATATATTAAAAGTTAAGTGCTAAGTGTTTTTGACGTTTGACTGTAAGCATGTCAGCAGCATGAAAGTGATTTATAGTCGAATTCTCTAGGAATAATAAAAATAAACTTGCTTATTTTGAGTTGATTGACGATTCTGCTATTTTTGGTAACGGTAAAGTCATAAAAATATTACTCGCAATTTGCAATCAAATTAAATCATTTCTGCTTTTACAACCTGACAACTTTAAAAGGTAGTACACGTCGATAAAATATGGTTTTCCTGCTATTTCGCTTTTAGCTGCTCATTTACTCAAAAAATTGACGAAACCTTCAGAAAACATGCTGCAAAAACCTTCCAAAAAATGCACAACAGCGACCACGTGGAGAAACTCGTAAAACATTGCACAACGATGTAATGATCATGATAAGAAGTAAAATTAAAGACAAGTAGAAATAAGAGTGAATTTGGATACAGAAATTAGGTAAAGGACAAAGCACCAAAACAGCACGGAATAAATACATAAAAACCCAGAACACGCTTGTTAATGTGAATATGAGTATACTTGAAGTCACGACGATAGTAATGTGTAAATACCAGTTTACGATTATGACTGAGCAAACAAAACAGTAATCCCCTCTCGTGAGAGGCAGTCACTGAATGGCTTCGTATGACCAACAAACCAAACAACTGAGACCATTAACTTATTAAGAGCTCTGACATCATTCCTTCCAACCGTCTATTTTTCATTATAAAACGAAGGAACGGCCACTACTTTTGTCAAAAAGCAGGGATTGGAAGGAAAGTCCGACCGACATTTTTCTAATACCAACCTTAAAGTTTAGTAAAAAGGAATCCAAAGGTGGGTTGGAGCTTTGTGGTTTTTGGTGGCCATCTGGCTGATTTTAAGAGTTTGAACCTTGGATAATGTAAACGTTAAAAAGTTCCTTAATCTCTCATGCTTTCAAGTCTGTCAGGATACATCTTTCCATGTTAAACTGGTCTAAAAGTTCCATGACCTTTGACTCTTGAATCAATCCATTGAATCAATAATATCCTAGACTGGAATGCGATATTATTGTAATCAAATAATTTATGAAAACTTAAGCTAAACTGAGCGTGTAGGAAGAGAATGAGAAATTGTAATAGTCGACTGTAATAGCCATAATTTGCTTTTGATGATAGTAAAATGTAGTTTCAACCCAAACCAGAAAAAGGCATCAACATCTCGCTGCGTTGTTTTGTGGAATGCGAGCAGAAGAGGAAGTGCTCCGAAATGGAAATGGGTCATATGAACTTTTTCATGGTGAAAGTGAAAATGAAGCGAGGGACACGGGGAAAGCTAATTTTATGAGATTCTCCTTCATCCAGCAATGTAAATCATGAATACGAAGCAGGGGCGGACTTCAAAGGATTGATATACATTCTTGTTAGTCGGTCGCCTGTAAAAGCTTAGTGGGTTTTCTCCTGAAATAAGGAAAGCGTAGAATGAATTTGCTACTGGTGCACCATCAAAATATGAACAAAGTAATGAGTTATAGTGAGTTGAGAATGAAGTGAGCCTAGCCTACAACAATCATAAAGATTGTGTCTGGGAGAACACATGTTTTGTTGCCTGCTTTTAGTGGCTTTCGCATAACGGGGTTTATTGTGCTCATTTTCAATCAACTTCTGCCCACGCATGATGTTCCTTCTCTCTTTATATAAATATAGTGTAAGGTTATTAGAAAATTTTTAAAATGGCGAGTTTCAACAGTGGCCAAATTGTATCAATAGAAGGACAGCAAGATACTTTCCTCATAAACTGTTCGTTTCTTCTACTACTTACATCATCACCTCGCACTATAAGTTTGAAATTTTTCGAATGTTCATGTTACACACTTCATTTAAATTCAATTTCCACTGTTGCCTGCTTTTAGTGGCTTTCGCATAACGGGGTTTATTGTGCTCATTTTCAATCAACTTCTGCCCACGCATGATGTTCCTTCTCTCTTTATATAATATAGTGTAAGGTTATTAGAAAAATTTTAAAATGGCGAGTTTCAACAGTGGCCAAATTGTATCAGTAGAAGGACAGCAAGATACTTTCCTCATAAATTGTTCGTTTCTTCTACTACTTACATCATCACCTCGCACTATAAGTTTGAAATTTTTCGAATGTTCATGTTACACACTTCATTTAAATTCAATTTCCACTGGGAAAATAAAAGTATTTTGAATTGCTTCGTTGGCTACTTTCACTCGCTCGTCGTCATCATTTTCTACTATTATTCCAAGATTCAGAATTCGCATTTTTGAAGAAAGACGCCACGTCGCACTATTTATTTCATCGTATCCACTGGGAAAATAAAAGTATTTTAAATTGCTTCGTTGGCTACTTTCACTTGCTCGTCGTCATCATTTTCTACTATTATTCCAAGATTCAGAATTCGCATTTTTGAAGAAAGACGCCACGTCGCACTATTTATTTCATCGTATTTACTAAAAATCTTAGGAATTCATACCAATCTTCAGCTCTACTTAATAATATACTCTCTCGTGGGCATTTATGATGAGCGCTAAATAAGATTTAGTTTCGGGAAAGTTTTCACGGAGCCTCATGGAAGAATAACTAGGAGTACAAAAGAGCCCAATCACAGCATCTTCTTTTAAACTCAAACAAGAAGAAGAAACATGCATCTGGAAAAGTTTGAAAAAAAATAGACTGATTGAATCTAAAAAGTGAGCGAAAGGCGGTGGCGGTGACAATATGATACATTTATTAAGATGAATACCTAAATGCACTCTACGTAAGCAGTAATGCAATAACATAAATACACAGATTGTAAGGTTTGGATTGAAAGAAGGAAGCACTCAAGTAGACAAAAAGAAAAACTTTGCTCGCTTTTGGCTTAGTTTGGATGGGTTTGTAACTTTTTCCTGGCTACAATGTGTCTCCGCTTAAGTTTGTTGGTTACTTAAGGGAACTCTGGTGGCGTCGTTGCAGCATCATCATCACCAAAGGATTTTTTACTCCTTTGATGGTGAATGTGGAGATGAAGGGAGACACATCCGATATCGCAGATCACCCATTTCTCCACAATCCACGGCAGCAACATAAAGTCCAAATTTTTGTCCAGCAGCCGAACACAATGCGGTTTTCTTTATGGTTCCATGCTCACTTCGTCTGCCTGCCTTCCCCCTCTCCATTTTCTTAACTAACTTTTCCATTCTTCTTGACAAACTGCATTATATCAAAGTTGGCGATTGTACCTAAATGCGGTTGAGGCAGACTCCAGTTTAAATACCTTCACGCTGAAGAGCTTAGCATACATACGAAAGATGGGAAATCGATCCGAACAGAAGAACAAGTGAAGAAGCGCAGAGCGTCGGGAAAACTCTTTTTACCGCAGAGCAACAGCAGTACTTTGGAGACTCTGAAGAACTTGATGTAGAAACGTAGTCAATTCCATGAAATGGAGAAGCTTTCCTCCTTGCGCCTTTTTTAGACTTATATCAAAAAGTAAAGATAGGAAAGTAATTCGAAGGAAGAAAGTAACGTAGACCTTAAACCAATTTCGCCTTTCCATTTACTCACTAGAATATAGTCTCTTAAATGGGGCCTTCCGGCTACATCCACGTAAGTCGTGCATACAACGAAGACGAAGCGAATAAATCTTGTTTTCAAGAGAGAAACTTTGTTATTTTTACCTTCTTCTCCACTTTTAACCTATTCCGAAATATCCTACGTTTTGGGACACAGCCACTCATGCAGTGTCTCTATACGAAAAATTTTCCTTAGTATTCAAACAGTTTTTTTGTAGGATAATCAAAAAGCCTAGTGAGACCATAGAACTATATCCAGCCGTATCCACCTTCGGGTTTTCGATCATTTGTTTTAGTGGAAACTACGGTCCAGAGACAATTATAGGAAATTATTATTACCAACCAGCCATAGTCGGGATCCCTTATGACCGCCCTATCCATTTACTTTGTAGAAAATTCTATTTCATTTATTCCAGCGCCTAAACAGATTTTCAGCTTTTTACGTCACTCATGTTTATCTCGTAATACCTAAGTCCTTTCGTACAAAAAAAAGCTTGACAAAAGCAAATACATGTTTTGCTTTAAATAAACCACGTGCGCAGGCAGAGATCTTGTTATAAATACACAAGGACCTCGCTTAAACTTCTAAAAGATTTTATTTATTCTTATAAAGTGAAAGAAGTAAAGAACTTTTTTGTTTGGCATTGCAGGAAAAGCATTTCCCTTGAACTTTTCCCTTCTTCCTTCCTGCTTCCTTCTCTCAATAATTCTCAAGGGCTCTTTGACAATTTCTAGGGACTATCAAGTAAAAATGTTTTTTTCCGGTCTTAATGCAATATTAACAATTGAGTAAAACATTATCAAAAATCTACTAATCTTTACTAACTAAGAATACCAAGGCGTGTAAGACTGGGCAAACACTTATTAAATTTAGAGTGGTGACAACATGTACAAATACTTATTTTTCAAAATGTGACGTCACGTGTGCCTTTTTTTAAACTTCGGCAAAAAGAGAACCTCAGTTTCCCTCGCGGCTCCCAACACGTCAATAGCAACTAATTCAAATTATATGCTTATTTGTATTGATTGCAGTTCTCTGTAAACAAAAATGTATTTTAATGCGCTTATTCATAAGTAGAAATACCAAACGAAGGAACATTCTGAATAAAAAATAAACGTATAAAAAGTATAATGTATAATGAAGAAAGGGAAAAGGCAGAGGTCTGATGGTTACATTATAATATGTACCTTAATCCGATCTGCATTATGCGAGCAGAAATAAGATAGTAAGACACATGTGGACTAATAACCACGGGTAAAATTCTTTAAGACGATTAATTTTGCTGGGTGGTATTTGTAGTTGATATGCATAAAATATGAATGGAACACAACACTGAGATCTGAGCCGCGAAGCGATGCGTGTTGAGTCGGGGAGTTGGAACTTTCTCAAATTTGCATGCCAGCTCAGTTATATGGTTTTAATGTAATCGTGATGCTCTGTGTGTGTGTTTAGGTTGTTTCATTTTGCCTCAGGACTTAGTTCAACACAGAGATGAAAGAGAAGAGGGAGCGCAGAGAATGGAATAGCCTCTTGAAGGAAGTTGCTAATGAATTATCCAAGACAGGATTTGTGACAACTAAAATATTAGATTAAATATGAACGTTTTGTATGTATTGCACAAACACATTTACGTTACGAGTATGTCTCGACCACCTTGCCTGACAAAATAAATAAATGAGAATGTAAGCTACAACCGTCAACAATATAAATGAATAGTTGAAAGGAATTCAGCACAGAGGGAACGAGGCAAGGAAGCGTAACATCATGCATTATGTATTGACAGATTTTGATAGATAGGGATTAATGGTAAACCTTCCAAAAATAAAATTTTGTACAGTTCACTACAAATAGGATTTTGTATACAACAGTTCACATTATGTTGCAAAATTCAGAGAGACGGGGCGAACAGTGTCATGTCTAGATTTGCACCTCTGCCCTTTTCCTTTCACTCAATTCGTTTCCACCTTGAAAATCCTATGACTATTAATATATCGCACAAGTGCATTCATGTAAGTTTTACCGAATTTCAGTTTCGTATTACCCACGAACGACTTTTCTTTCAAAAGATGTAGCAGTGTTGTTGGAAGATGTGAAACGATCAAAGCATCGCGAGCTATATAATCGCTTACTACTTATGTATGTCTTATTTTTAAAAGAAAACGGGATAGCAAGAAAACAAGAGAAGGCAGGCGCTGTTAGAAATGATGTGGATGAAAAGAGAAAAGTTAATGAATTAATAATAACTACTTTACAAGTGAGCAAAATCTAATCTGATTAACAAGTAAGAAAAAGGCAGAGGGAGAGCACAAGTGATGAACTCCTACACAAAGTCACTCGGTTCGAGTTTCCTGTTTAGAACTTTCAACTCTTTCTTTTCCCTTTTCTCCGTTTCTAGATTTCTGATTAAGTTCATTTTAACTGCAATGCTCATGCCAGCCTTTGTATCGTGATTATTTGTCTTTTCGACATCTTCAAAGCTTTACAAATTGATTCCTTTGAGAGTTTTACATTGATGACAGAACGAGAGGAGAAACTAAATTAGATTAAAACGATAAAGATGTAGTAGTGGGTGACTCTTTTATTCGATCCTTCTTTCTTTTCCGTTTCTGAAATAAATGTCTCTCGGAATAAGTCGGAGATGAATCAAGAAAAATATTTATACGATTGACTTGAGCAGGAGTTTTCTTTCGAACAATGGGAAAATCAAAATGGCTGAATTTCACATTTTATTTATAATACACTACTTCGTGACAAGTGCCAAAACTGGAACTAAAATGAACTAAAAGAGAAAGAGGAAACCAAACGAAATACGAATCCAAGAATTTAAACTGTCGTTCTCCATTTTATGAATGGACGTGCAATGGTTATATTATTCTCAATAAAATCTGCTTTTCTTTCTCAGTTTGTTTCCAACTTAATCAGTCAGGTTACTCAGCTAATGTCAACTTTTACATGTCTTCGCAATTCTATTTCCTTTCACGTGAAGGGAAATCAGAAAATAAATTACAAACTTTGATTTTTAACTTATTACAGAAGTTGGAAATAACGGTTACTGTTTTTCTCCTTGTAGCGCAGAAGGAGCAGGCAAAGCAAAACGTCAAATAAAAAGGGGACTGTCAAATTAACGGAATTAAGTTAAGTATTGCCCCATAATGCCCATTTACTGTCACCATTCCCCAATTTCGAAATTTTGTTTATAGTTTGTTCGAACGTATCCCTGGTTCTGATATTATACCACTCACAGATGTTATTGGAATGCACGTCTGGCATCTGTCCTTAACCGCATTAAAGTTCAGAAGAAATGTTGAGTGGAATTTCAAAGCTGGACTAAAATAAAGCAACCTCTTTCTTTCAACTTCACTCTCAATTCAAACTAGGCCTTTGTTTTTTCGTTTCATGGAACTATCTACGCAGAGGCAGATGTTTGTAAGCACTTTCAGAGATTCGAAATGTGTGGTGTGATCTGTGGCAGAACAGTTGTTCGTGCTGACATTATTATTGAGAAAAGTCTTAATGAAGCACGATATTTTTCGAATCCTACACTCAACAACTTTTCTTCTTTTCTTCTGTCAATCCCATTAAAACAAGTTAAAGTTAGACATACGTACGTAAGGTGATGTATGGAGGTACGGATACGATAACGATAGAAAGAACCGAACCACCTCCGTGTGTTTGTAGACTAAAAATAATATCATCAAACGCAGCCAACAGGGTTAATCCTCAGATTCTCTTTGCTTCTATGTATTAATTTTTTGCTTGCTTCTCTGATTTTAATTGCACTCAAAGAAACTGCAGGGAATCTTCTGCGTAGTTCATCATTACGCACAACTACACTGTTGCAATGTTAGGTATATTTTACAAAGCAACTCTATGCCAGAACGTTTTTGTTAGTAATTTATCTTAGGTATGTTATTTTTGTTGTTAATTGTGGCATGCTCTAAATTCTCGTGTTCCACCTCAGTTGACATAGAATAAGAAGTTTCCAATGACCGAGATCGAATCTGACTCCTCATGCTACAGTGTAAATATGTACGTCTACGACAACATTACTTTTAAAATCATCCCCAATGGTATTCATCATCAAAATTAATACACATCAATTTGCTAGTGGGTCTGGTTACTACTCCTGGGGAAAAATAAACAATGACGTCAAAATAACCTAGCCTTGTGCATACTATCAATTGCAACGTAATGTATAATTTATCGAGTGCACAAACATGACCATGCTAACTAAAATCAATCAATTCTACATGGTCAGTAGTTACCCGCAATGTTATCCTTCAACCTTTTGGCATATTCTGGACTACGTGTGTGTACGTAATGTGGAAGGTCATGAGCCAATTCGTCCAGTATGGAATGACGAGGCGTTACTCCCAAAATGTAATGCATGTGTTAACTATTAAAACGTTGAAATTAGCTACTCCACGAATCTGCCACAGTCAACATAATAATTTTCTCTACACAATAGTGTATATAACTTATCAAAATAGTAATGAAATATAATAAGCTGCTCAAAATACTAATTAAGTGTACGCTCGGCATATTCTGTCGTCATAATTGCATGTGTAATAATTATAATTACTTACAAACAGAAATAAATGGGGTGCGCTTGTATGGCTGGTGAACCACTTAATTTCTTATAATTATCCGAAGTAGTAAATAATAGAAATAATAGAATGATATATCATAGCGAAGATGGAGACCAGGCCAGACGAATATTTTATGCTAGGAAGTATAGTTGCAAAAAGAATATATTAAATATAAATTATAAGACGGAAACTAAAATGCGTCTAACAAAACATGAAAGCATGCAGTCATAAAGACCATTGTGTCACCAACGCCAGTGCTCTATGTCGCTGTTATGTTTTCTGTTGGTAAAGAATAGGTTTTAGGTAGTCGTCGTGAGTTATAGTAATGAATGAGAATGACTGATACAACAACGCAGAATGTTTCAGCTAGTGTACATTAAAATTTAAAAAGGTGGTATATGCAAAGCGTAGTTTCCAGAGTTTACGAAATGTCAAATGGTGTCAAGAATACTTGCCTGAATTATTTGTGACAACTTTAAAATTCACTCAATGGCAATTTCTGTCTCATTCCTTCTTTCTGAATCGACTGCTGAAAACAAATAGAATTCTACCTACTATTTAACCCGCTAAATTAGGGGTACACAATTAACAAGTCATACTTAAATTAACTTACTAATACCTAGTATATAGCTACAATAACGATTTGTTGTCGTCATTTTTGAAATGATTGATTAGGGAAGTTTGAAATAATCCTTATTTTTAGTTTTTAAATGTATTTTCATCACTTTAGCATTGATCCTACACAACTGTGTTTACTGTATTGTGGATATTTGGCTTCCGATTTTATCGGAATCACGTAATAGATTGTATGTATATTATCAGAAATAATATCATAAAAGAGGTGCGTTACGAAGTTCATGACGTTTGTTTGGAAACAACAGTGATATATACATTCCATTCACAAACCGAACAAACAGTAATCACAATGTTCATTAAATGAATTCGGACATTCAATCAATACCACTTTATTAACAATTTCAGCCATTTTGATGCTGCTGCATTTATTAAGGCTGCTGAATGATAGTTGACAAGTCATGCAATCCACTTAGTCATAAATAGTAAGTTGGGTTTGAGTATGCACTGGTATTTATATTTTCCATGGATGTAACTGCTTATAGCATAATGGTTGGTAAATATTTAGCATGTATCCAAATGAGGCTTTCTAATGAAAATGTGGAAAGTAGCAAAATGGAAAAGGAGTTTGGCACTTATCTTTAAGCAGTAAGCAGTTTCTACCACTGCTGTTCATTTAAACCTATTTTTATATCTTATCGTTAGTTATATCGAGAAAATTGCCTTCATTCTTAAATTTTCCTATTCAGAACTGAAACCACAGTTGTAAAATGCTATCCCATTTTAATTTAAATAGCCATCCTTTACTTTATGTTATTGGAAGAAGGCGAATGTTGTATCATTACCTCACTGTAGTAAAATAGAGAAACTCATATTACTTGATCTCTCTATTGGTGTTCAATTCGTTTCACTTACTTGTTTATGTTTGCTGTGCTGACGAGTGAAAGAAGGAGAGAACAAAGGAATAGCTGGAGCGAGGTTTTCTTTGACTTTTTCAGTCTTGGTTAGTTTCCTTTGCTCATAATCAAACCGCCTATTCAAATGACTGCCGCATTTAACAACCATGAGGAAGCTATAATAAGCTCCGTGTTTCTTTTGAGCAAGCAAAAGCTGCTCCGATGCAAGGAAATGTTTGATACACCTCCGTTCTGGAGGTCTTGCTACCCATCTACGGTGTACATTTTCAATGTGGCTATGTATATAGACGAGTATGAGTGTGTGTGTCCATTTCCATTTTTGCTTTTGACGATGGTGATTGTGAAGGTGCTTTACTGCACGAAAGGAAATTCGGGTAATGGATCTCCACTCCATGTAATGCCCATTCTCTTAGACCCCTTTTATTTTTACTTATTCATCGAAAATAAAACGCTCGCCGCTATCGTCATCGTCAACACCACTTTGCGTTGTTGTTCCCTTTTCTCTTCTTGTATTGCTGTTATTTTTGTAAAAGCAAAAAAGGAACATCAAACAAACATGACTTACAGTTTGACGACATCAAATATTCTAATGAGTCCCACTCAATATTTCTTCATATTGGCGTGGGTAAGTTAATAACAAAACAGTGCACGCCGAGGACAGTGTGTTTACTGGTGTGGGGACGAAAGAATGGGAAATGCCTATCTACTGGACAAATGATTTTTATACCCCCGGCAGTACTCTGTCACCGAACAAACAAAACTCTGCTGTTGGAATACAAAAATACTTACCTACACCCACTTCTCATAAAATGGAGTTTCGTAATTTTGTGCTGAGAGTGAAAGCTCTTAGCATAGCTCTTTAATTTAAATGTTACAACTCAGATAGTATTGAGTTTATTTGTTCGTTTCGTGGGTCAGGATTCCATCCAAGCACATAAAGAGAAAAATATTTACCACAGAAGAGGGAACATAATCTAGTGGAATCTTTTCGTTGTCTACAATATTCTGTGTAATCCCATTGCCCCTTACCCGTAGGTTCAATTTGCCAGTTCAGTAGTCTACAGTGAAACTTCCTTCGTTATCTAAAATTTGAATGACAGCATGTGCTCTGATTTTCTCATTTACATTTTCATACAATTAAAATGACTATAAGCTAACACCAGCGACAGACTGGCTGGCATCATTAATTCAAAAACACCCGATTTTCCAGTCCAAGTAATCAACCTCATGAGGCGTACAGACAGATGAAGTCAATATTTCACGAAAGTGTTTGTAGACTTCGGGATTTAAAAATCATTTGGCTTAGTTTTCTATGAAAACGATCTGCTAAAGTAGTGGCTTAACTTAGGATCACATCAAAAGGCCAATGCCATTTTCTTGTAAATATTTTTTCTGAAATATGTAATGACATGGCTGTAAATTAATAAAAAGTTTCAAACTCAAATTCTGAATTCAGTCCCAGAGGAGGCAATTAAAAGGACAGAAATATGAGCATAGGAGTAAGTTTACTATTTTGATAAGATCTTCCACTTCCAAACATCAATGTAGTGCAGGTGCTGTTTTTCAACTTGAAGAGGAGCATTTTTGTCTCTCCTGTACCGTTTTGGTTCGTGATTTTGACAGCATTAAAGCCACATCGCTTGTGCTTGTCAGTCTCAACTGTTTGTACCGTAGAGTGCATCATAATTAGACAGATGAAAAATTCAAATTTTACGTGCTTCACATTACATTTGTGGAGATATGGATCGCCCTCGCCGGAGAAAA
>VYYJ01002912.1:0-18841 GCA_021029165.1 Cyphoderus albinus | reverse complement strand
TAATGACATTCCCTCCTCTTTTTTCTCTCATCATTATCAACTTCTCATCTCATGTCATCAGATTATTTTACTGTGCTCGCAGTACTCATTCATTTGCATCGAATAACCCACAAAACTATGTAATGACTCGGCCATGGATTCCTTGAAGAGAGCCAACAAAGCTGATGAATGAAATGCTTTTCATACATTCCCAGGCCCAGCCACCATTAGGAGTTTTCTTTTTCAAATGCACAAACTGCGGAAAAAAATTGTCATTAGTATAGCAAATCCTTCCACTTTCCACATTACGCATACTCAGCAGCAACAAGAATAATAATTTTCATGACAATATCATTAGTTGTCATCAGGACAAACGAAGGAGTAATGGCACCGTCACATCCATTATCTCAACTTTCATCGTCATCAGCCTTTTCCTTAATTCTCTTTCTTCTCGCACCGATTTGTCATGTAATTCCATTGCAGAGTTACCGAAACTCTTCTAAGCATTCTCTTCCCATTAAAAATTAATTTCAGGAAAAAATCTCGTATTTCAAAGTTTTCTGCAAAAATCGACATGCAAGTTGAAAAGAAAAAAAATCACGTCTAAGTAGTTTTTTACACGAAAAAATCCTATTCTCTATGTCTTTTGTGAATACATTCAAGTAGAAGAAAGTGGAATTATTTTTGTAAACGGACCGTGTAAAAATGCTTCCTCTGAAAAATACAAAAATGCTACTACAAAGTCATTTCTCTTTTTGTTAGGATATCAAAGTGTGAACATTAAGTATAATTTTAGTGGAAAATAAAAGGGCAATTCGAAAGGAATGTGACAAAATATTCTCCTTTACTGCTTTTTCTCTCCTCTGATTTTTTATTATTTTCGACTCCTCTCGAGTTGCAAAAAGTAATATTATGGGGACACCTGCTGGGTAGGAAGAGGAAAATGTAAAAGATTACAAAGGAAGGAAGAAAGGATTACGTGCTATTTTTATGGGATTATAACATTTTTATTACCCATCTCATCTTCACTTATGATGGAATAAAAAGAATGTAAAAGTGGCGCATCCCTGTGAGGCTCGCAAAGTCGTACCGTACGGTAGTTAGAGACGAGTCAACAGCGGAATGACGATCTTACGACGACTTTACGACGAGGTACTAGCTTCAGCTTCACGCTCTGCTGACAATGCACTTCGCGCAATTTGGAAATTGAAGAGAGTACCAAAAGGGGAAAAATTGAAGCTGATTATCTGTCACTTGGTTGACTTATGTCAATAACAAGCGAATAAACGAAGAAAATGAAAATAAAATTTTGAGACATGGACATTGCTTTGCGTCACCTGCTCTCAAGAAAATGTTCCATTGAAGGCAGCACACGCACAACAGCAGCGAGAGATTCTTTCCTCTTTTCATTTTATTTCTCCTGATGCTACTGGCGGCCATCCCAATCATCACACGCTTCTGGCTTCCATTTTCTTTGATAGTGTGAAATAGCCAAAAGCACGTATCACCGTAAAATTTATTATTGTTCGAAAATGCCATTATGCACACAGATTCTGCCACCGGTGTTGTTTAAGCCAACAAAAATGGATGTCTGCGTGGCATCTCTCTTTCATGACATATCTATTCTTCATGGGTCTTTCATGCTATTATTATCCTTATATGTGTGTATATAAAGCTCACAATTACATTTTACGTGGTCATCGTCATTTACCTCAAGAAGACGATGATGACGCTAAAGGTTTGCTTTATCCTTTTTCGACTCAGATTCCCTGTCGTCTTTCTTCTGAATTGAAAGGCGGCACAAGAAAATGACAGGTTGTGTTCGTTATGAAGCTGTTTCATGAAGCAGCTACCTAATCATTCTATCATTAATAAGTTTTCCTTTCGCTTTCGTCTCTTTTTTTTAAACCGTTCCGTCGTCCTGATCATTTGCGCCACAACTCTCGTGTGTCTCTTTTAAAAAAATCATTAGAGAGTACGCTTCCATAAGAGTCTCTGCTTCATGAATGCGCACAAGTGGCATCATCGCAGGTAACAATGGTCACGTTTCTTGCCACCAAACGTCATACCATCATCAGGAAAATTAAAGAAGCTATTCAAGATTACAATGAAGAACAACAATAACAAAAATATTCGTGAAGACGATGAGCGTGTGTTTGAGTCCTAAAAGAAAAATTCTTTCAGACAATGTTCTCATCTCTTCTCGCTGAAATATCTTTGTTTGCTCTTACTCCAAACTTGGAATATATCAAGCGTTTTGCATAAAAAACAGTATTATCATACTATCATGAGTTCTACTGGAACTTAAAGCGAGTAAATGGAAAGCGAGGTACGGTGTGCAATGCCTTTTGCAAACTTCATAACAATAATGGATTGATAGTGTTATTGGTGCAATACGTATTGTATGTGGAGTCATTTCTTTGATATAAAAGAGAAGATGCATTCCCAAGAGGGTTATAAAGAACAAGGTTGGAGAGTTTGTACTTAAGATTTGAAAAGAGAAGGAAAACACATTTTTTTCTCCGGCGAACGGATAAAGAGAAAAAAGAAGTTGTGAAGGAAGAGGAATAGAAAAGTTTGCATGTATCGCATGTATCTACTTTTACCCTTTTTATTATATTTTCCTTCCTTCCTATGCGTCACGTTAAAGCGAGTTGGAGTTTTTATAGGGCCTTCTTGGCTTTCACTTGCTCACCAGAATAACCTGTCAAGTGAGTATTTATGACCACTCCAACATTGCACTGATCTTGTGTTAGAAAAGTAATTTCTTTTCTGTTTCGTTTTCGCAGGAGAAACTTGCTTCCTTCTTTAGGCCATTCCCAATTTTCATTTTCTTTCGTAATTTTTGTTGAAGCCGTCACTATTTTTAAAAGATCAAATTGGATACGAGTGTATATTTTTGAGAGAGACCATGAATACTTTTCTTCTCAAATTACTTTTAGAAATTTCATGTCATTTTTGCTTTCTTTTGCAATCACTTTTATTCGAAGAAATTAAATCTTTGCATGCGCACACCGAGTTATTTCCATCCTTATTTCTTTCTCGAACAATAGTGCTGACTTGATAAAAGGGGAGAGAAAACTGATTGTAAGCTTTGATATGTTTTCTTTGAAACTTTGCACCAAAACCAGGAAAAGAAAGAAAAATACAATTTCTCCCTGCAACTTTCCATTCACTCACTCACTTCCTTTCACTGATTCACTCGCGGCGACGGTCGACCCGAACCGAACAACTGCATGGTACGTTTCTGCAAATGACATCCTCAATCTTTTCCCTCCTGAGTTCTTTCATTCAATTATTTATTCATAAAATCAATGCATATATCAGCGTTAGGAAATAAACTCGTTGTGGAAAAATTCTCCAAAGAAAAGTGATAAAAACTTTGAGAATGTTCTTCTTTCGTTTGCCAATCGTATTAGTAAAGTAAAAAGTAAAAAAATAGGCTCATTTTTTTGAAACGGAGCATTTGTGTGGTATAATTCTACATGAAAAAATATTTGAAGCAGAAATTTTATCAACGAAATATTATTTGTGTGTAGTTAGTAAAAAGTTTAAAAAATTGGCTCTCCAAAATATAATTATAAAAAACAATTTCGCAACCCAGATAGTATGAGTAGATACGTATGAGTATGAACAAATTTGTATCTTCGTTGGTACTTTCTCTGCTACTTAAAGAAAACATCAACAGCAATTTTTTCTTATTGTATGACAGTTCATAAGGATAGAGTTGCTTCTATCACAAATGGATTGATAGAATGGAGAGAATAGGAAAAAAAGGATTTCGCAAGTTCGGTTTTATGTTGATAAAATGCCAACAAGAGTGACTTGGAAGACCCCGAAGATTGCAGCAGAACGGACTTTCAATCTATTTATGTGGCAAAATCATAATGTAATCTCATTTTCTTTTCTTTTATGCGTGACCATCCTCATATACAGCCATAAAAAGTAAGCCGAGTAGGATACTCTGTGTGATGAAAATAAAGACGAAGAGGAAAAATAGTCAAGATGATGACTAGATACTTTCTTCTCGTCAGACTCATATAAAATATCAGCTCAAATGGGCCAAAAACAGAGAAGGCTCCATGCTCATCACGACGGTCTGTAGACACAGATAGAGAAGCGCAACGGTCCGTGCTGCATCGAAGATATTACATTACAAACATTATGGAATGTTGGGACGAGGTCTCCATCATATCATCGTGGTGGAATGGAACTTGATCCTCCGTAGAAAATAGTCATCATCGCATCACTTGGCTGTACGACTCCTGTAACTACTTTCCACTGGCAGCCCTACTACCGCATGATCTTGTGCGCTCATTCACTTCAGAAAATATATATTATGCGATATTATTATTGCTCACAAGAAAGAAAAGGACACACAGAGAGAAGAAAAGTTTTTTGGAGTGAAAGCTGTACTCCTTTCTAGAGAAAGTTTTTTCTTCTTTTTTCTTCTTTTCCATTTGAAGAAAAAGATGAAGATAGGAAAGAGTGGAAAAAATTCAAGCTAGAAAAGACTCTGCAGGATGGGCGCCAAGTT
Source organism: Cyphoderus albinus (assembly GCA_021029165.1). Lineage (NCBI taxonomy): Eukaryota > Metazoa > Arthropoda > Collembola > Entomobryomorpha > Paronellidae > Cyphoderus > Cyphoderus albinus. Next base: position 14,325 of record VYYJ01002912.1, on the reverse strand, counting down.
GCTCGACAGGGGGTCGCATCATTTACCACAGTTTTGCTCTCTCATTTCACCCTCCCATTTCCGCCTTTTTGCATCATAATAGCGAAATGTATGTGCGAGTGTGCAGTGTATAGATATGTGCGAAGCTGCTCGTCTCGCATATCTCACCATGATCACAAAGCTCCGTTTCCCCTTTTTTACTCTTGTTCGACGAAACATTGTCATCATCATCCTTCTCCTCTTCTCGTCATTATCATACTTATGTATTGCAGCATGAAAGGAAAAAAGAGTTGAGCAAGCATTTTCGTATTACCAGAGGGAGGAGAAGTATCATTGTCGTCATCACCATCACAAGAAAATTTCACAGCGTTTCATGCAAATCATGTCAAATGTCAACCTCCGCTCTTTCCCTTTTTCAACTTTCTTCCACTTTAAAATGAAAAAAATGTGTGCTTTCTAGTATAATACGCAGGTCCTGTTGTTAACTTTCTAGTTTTGCTTTCGTAAGCAAAAAATAAACTGGGAAAGTTTGACTTGACTCTTTCTTCTCTCTCGCGCTTCACTCGTCTCGTCTCCAGTTACTTCCAACTCATCAATTCCATTGAAAATGGGCCCATTCTTGATGTCATGTCGTTTATATTTATAAACTATATTGTTAAGCAGTTTCGTGTGGGAGCAACCGAATGCTCTGTACTCTGCACCATATTATTTTAAAGGACTTTGGCTGAGCGTGTAGTGACACACCACCACCAGGCTGGCTAACATAGTTTTTTATTAAGCATAATAATAACAGCAAAACACCAGAAGAATGAGAGAATAAAACCGTTTTCTGATGATGACGAAGCGAGGATTCCAAGTGACAACTGACAACGACTTCAATGAATTTAAAGTACAGAATAGAATGCATGCATATTAAAATTTTGTCGTGGCTGAAAACCACTGAAATACACGAAAATTCCATACACATTTTGGATTCATGTAGATTTCATGAGTGTCACGGAACGACGCGTTATTCTGAAAAAATAATAAGACGCGTAGTAATAAAATATTATTAAGGCATGCAAGGGCAATGTCAATGTTCTCATTTTATGGCTTTTTGCCTTTTCTCACTCTACACGGTGTATCTATCCCCGTTTTATGCCATTTATTATACGCTTTATTCTTTCTACCCAGTATCCAAACAATAAATCTGAGAAGGGCTCGTCCGTGTGTCAAATTTGATTTGCATCCATTTCCGTCTAAACTGCATCGAAGACATTCATTATTTTGTAGTGAGGCAAATTGCATTGTACTTTTTCGTGTCACAATCATTAGCCCAGCCAACTTTCAACTACTGGAATTTGTCGTAAGGAAGGAGTTTGACTTCAATCCTTTTGTTCAATTTAAAGAGATTTTTGTATGAAGCCAACTCAACTCTGTGGTTTGTTTGAATTCATGCTGAGCACAAAACAGAAAAGTAAAAAATTCAGCAAGATCCATGGTTAGTAAAAAAATTGCCTTAATTCGTAATTATTGTTATTATTTTCATTCATTATTATAAGATGACAGATAGACACTGATGCTGGCACACATCATCAGACAAGTTCCCTACCTGCACACACATTCTTTTTTTCTGCCAACTGTAATTGTAAAAGCCCTTTATAGTCACACGTAGTTAGTTAATGAGACTTATTTTTCTTCAGGTTTCCGTTCTGCTGTGTTTGCCCAAGCCGTTTCTACCTTACTTGTATCGTGGCTTGCATAAATTTGATCTGTCTTGTTAGCAAAAGCAAGCCACAGCTACCATTTTCAATCAAGAACAGAAATGCAAGAGGGAAAAAGGTGAAATCTCAGCATGAGTCCTGACAAGAAAAGAGAAAAATTTAAAATGAAAAAGTAGACAATTTTACTTGCAATGAGCTCTACTCAAGTAGGTAGCGTAATATAAAGCAGCAACAGCAGTGTCAGTGTCATGCATGATTACAATGTTACCGCTCAAAAAATCATGAGGTACATGTAATTTCAAAACGGTAGTTGCTTTTTCACTGCCCACAAACTCTTTTTATTAACTACCCGACATCATGACATCATTGTAAGCGCGGATTCCTTATTATTCTACTTACTTGGTAGGTTGCCCGAACAAGTAATCATAATTTTATTGGTTCGCTTGAGTTCTTCATTGCATTGCTCAAATGATTTTTGCAGAATTCTCTGAATCTCTCGTATAAAAACTCTTGGCGTCGGCAACTCAAGTCCTACACGTGCACATATACGGTTTGCCTATATGTATGCAAGTTGAGCCTGCCCGTACCTTTCAAGCAGACGATTCACTTCTCGCTGCTTGAAATCATTTTGCTGAGCTTGGCGCACACAACGGCAGAGGACGACAGAGGCTCAGTTTCCCCACTCTGACATGTTTACAATGTACTTCGATAAAGCGTGCTCCTGATACCATACCTTATGAAGAAAATGAACTCGAGCACATATTTATCTCTCTATCACACAACGGCAGAGGACGACAGAGGCTCAGTTTCCCCACTCTGACATGTTTACAATGTACTTCGATAAAGCGTGCTCCTAATACCATACCTTATGAAGAAAATGAACTCGAGCACATTTTTTTCTCTCGATGTGTAATAATTATTTGCTCCTCGGAAATTTATTGGAATGGTTTTTATTGAAATTCCTGATATCAAGACAAAATCATTTTTGGTAGTCCAAAATGCTACAATTTCTCCCTTTTCTGATTTTCTAAAGTATTCGTGTTTTTGAATTGCTAATATGTGAACTGAAAATGGATTGAATGCTAGAAGACATTGAGTGTGTAATAATAGAGGCAATAATAGGAAAAATGTTCAATTTACATGGTCAAAAAATGACAAACAAAAATCTTTCCTAATCGTTTACATTTCGTGTCCTGCCAGTTGAAGAGGGGACAATTTCTGAAAAATGGCCTTACAATATTATCAAAATAATGCGTTTTTATTTCTCTTGTCCGTTCTCGATGATGCCATGATCAAAAAATTTGTTGTTGGAACAATGACAATGATCAAGAAGAAGTGAGCCGTGGCTGAGGGTGGCTTTAAAAAGCCATAAAAACGGTTTTCTTCCTGCCACTACCGCTATCTCTACGAGACCACTGCTGTGACCACTTTGTTTCAACAAAAAAGCGCATCAAAATATCCTACATTTTTGAACAAGAAGAAACACAATTTAAGTATTTCAGAGGGGGCCGGTGCGTTGTTTGTTGAGCACTGCTCGCGGACGGATAAAAAGAGGAAAATGGAAAAGGACTAGTAAAATGCATACATACATGTGTCCAGTATTGATAGGAAAAAGATACATTTTATGGGAGTTAAAAAAGAACTTATAAAATGCCATTGGATTGATAAGAAAAAATGGAGCGATATTAATATCGTAGAGAGAGCGGAGTAGTGTGTGTACAATAGTGGACACGTACAAGTTTTCGTATTTGTACAACGCGCCGACGAGAGATGCATTCAAACTGACATATTTTGTGACAGCTCCAAGTAATAAGGGAAATGGTCCGGATATTTTTTGATATCGTGTAATGGCCTTTACATACAAAAGTACCGCGATGCCCCTTGTTACACATTTCCTTCCTATTGATTTTTTCCAACGTTCAAAGTTTTAGTTTTGTCAGTGGAAAGGAAAATTCCCTTTGGAGTAGAAGAAGTGCTCAAATTTCAAAGCGCAAATTTATTTCAGCTCTGCTTTTAACATTCAAAGACTGAAATCGGCCAGTGCAAATGTGTACGAGGTTAAACAAAGTCTGTGTTAAGCTTACCGTGAGATGCTGGAATAGCCACGCTCTGAGGATATTCGTAGCTACTTTAGGGAAGATGCCGCGCTTCTTTTGGTTCTTCTTTCCACCTTCTTCGTCGTCATCGCCGGTACCCTCTCCACTACCAACACTTGCATTGCTTGCATCACCTAAAATAATAATGAAATAATACTTAATCAACGCGCAATAAATAAATTCGTTTCTATTTAAATATAAAATTTCTCACTTAAAAGGCTTTAAAATTGAGACCATTATATAGTATGGGTTTGGGGAAATTTTAGTCAGCCTTAGTGCGCACCGACTAGGAGCTGCACCGTCATCGTGTTATAAATTTAGGTAGAGCGATAAATTTTGCCTCCACCTCCGCCTTGTACATCAACGAAGCTATAAATATTATCTATCTCTGAGTCATGTCAAAGTGGGACATACATAGCCAAACCTGTTATACTAAATTTCACAATTACGGCTTGCTTCTACATTTTTCAATCCCTCACTCAGTCGAGTCTTTTCTTAGGCACATCCCATTAGCATCAGCAGAACAACCGTGAATACCCGAAAAATGTTTTTCCTGTCTGTTTCAATCCATGGTTTATCATGAGTTGAGAAGAATCATCCGATACGACATTACCACATTTTACTACATTGACACGACAATATTCGGGAACACGGTACAGTGGCAAAATGTCATGTTGTAATCACCACTACGTTAGCTAGGCAGACATGTAGTGGAATTAAATGACTTTTCCTCTACAGCCTTCGCTCGCCTACATTACTGTCTACATATTTCAGTTTTTGCTTTGATGACGATGACGAAGGAGAAAATGATCATCTCGTCAAAAGACGCTGACGATCTATGCCATTTTTATTCTTCGTAAGTGTGCACGCATTCACCATCATCCATGTACGACCACGAGAAGTGTAAACAGAAAATAAAATTGGGACTTGTGAAATGCACACAAGACCTGAGTCAAGCTGCTGCTACTGATCTTCATCGAAGCAATTCCATTATCCTCTTTGACTCGATACATTTCTTAAAAACATTTTCTCTTAAGCAGAAAGAAAAAAAGAAGAAAGAAAAAAATATTCCTGCGACTTCATCGTCGTCGTCAGCTCTTCTTGTTCAGTTTTTGTTATGAGATTCTTGCCAACAAAATCATCTCCTCCTTGAAATAAACACTTTCTCGCTGCGTTTACGGGCTGCTTGTTCTTGTCGTAAGTAAAACATTTGATGTAAAAAGGAGCATCATCAATAAAGTCAACTTCTAAAGCAGAAAAAAATTGAATAACGATGATGCATGCCTCGTGTCTGCCTGCGTTTTGCTGCTGCGGTAGATGTTGTTCGGCAATAATCTCAGGAAGGAAAACGAAAAAAAAACTCTTGTCCAATGGTTACTCCTTGACTATGAAAAGTGTATTGCGACCATTGTCATGTTTGGCAATTCGGTAGATTTTTTTTTTCTTCGGAAGAGTTAAACATTGTCTCAAAATTGTGTTCACTTCCTTACTTTGTTTTAAACAAAAGTAAACTTTTCAGTTGGATTAAATCTTTTAAGTTGTCTTGCTTATTTACTTTAGTAAATGTTGTGTTCTGATGATGCTGTTGATGATGTAGTTTAGAAATAGACGAGGCAAAAAAATTGTTTAAGGATTTTGTAGAAGAGAGAAAAAGAGTCAGAGACGTTTCGTTATTGTGTTGGCTGTGACTTTTCGGACTATTTTGATGATGACGAAGATGAGAATGCTGTTTGACTATCGAGTGTTTGAAAAAACAGTTTTGATGAACTCTGAGCCAAAATGGAGTCGTGTTGCACATTCTCTTAACGAAGTTCCAAACGGTTGGTAAGTAAAGTTCCTACCTCGTAGGGAGAGGAAGCAAGAAGTATTCAGGGATTTTTTCGCCTGCTTCGGTTCGATGCTGTGTCTTCTGAAGTTGTTTGAATGAATTTTTTTAAACTGAAAATGTGTGATGCATATGTCTATGTATCCATCTTCCTTAACAAACTTCTTCATCATCAGAATCCGTTTTCCTTCAAGTTGACGTTTTTTTCTGACTTATTTTTGCTCAGAAAATTTGAGATCAAGCGTAGAGAAAAGAGAGAAGAAGTTTCGAAAAAAATATCAAAATCCTACTTTGACTCCCGTCTGTCACGCGTTGTCGCTAAATAAAAAGATATTGTGCCAAAAAATGAGCTGCTATTTACATTATAAAAGAAAAAACTTCAGCTCGTTTTTCTCACATATTCAACAACAACATTCATTTTTACATAAAAATTTGTCTGTGTTTTGTTAGTTTTTTGGGCATTATCACTTGAGCTTGAGCAAGTTGAGCTCCTGAGACGAGTGAGTGAAGCGAAGCTTCAGAAAAAGCCAATGCTCCATGCCTTGTTTATACTTAACATGATGAAATGAGATGCAACCAGGAATTTTTATTTCAAGTGCTATTCGCGTTTTTTATATTTTATATAACTGCCTAGCCACGTTCTACTAATGGCGGCTTATTAGAGGGTGCACTAAGGAAAATTACGACGATATTTTGACTTGATTACATGAAAAGGCAACATATTATTGTACACGACACGACATCATACCTACACAACCCTTTAGATGCGTTCACAAAATTTGCGACAAGCTTTCGTATTTGTTGTCCACTCAAGGGGAAAAAATTCGTGACTTCATACAATAAAAAATGAAGTGGATCGTTTTATAACACGAAGTAAGGATTTAAAAAATAGAGGAAAAAGTAACTGTTGGAAGGCAGCAGAGAAACGTTGTTCTCTTTGTCGCGCAAAGTGCCTAAGAATGTTAACAAGTCAGGAGGAAAGGGAAATATTGCGTACACAATAATAACAATAAAATGACAAAAGAGAAGAAAGAAGGAATGACGGGGGAGGAAGAGAAAATTGCGAGCAAATTGCGTCATAAAAATTAAAAACTTTTAGATGCCTGTAAAAAGGATGAGCGTAGTTTAAGCTCGAAACTGCTTTACTTGGAATTTTCTTTGCCTTTTTCATTTACAATTACTTGAGAGAAACGTGTTACTTGTTGTGAGTTCATCTGCTCTTCTTGTTTATTTAAATGAATTTCTCCACGCCTTCTCAGCATTTGCATGCTTGGTATAATCCAAATAATAAAGCGGAAACCTTTTCTCTCTTTGTGTTCGATTTTTCTTGATGAAGAGCTTTCCACGAATCCATAAAAACGAACGCATGCTGATTCTCTAGTTTACCATACAGCACCGTTCGTTCATTCGGTAAACGTTTTTCTTCCCTGTTGAAATGCTTAAGATGCGTGGGGCTCATCAACTGTCACTGAAAATTCCTTTTGCCAGATGACCTAAAAGAATATGCACGTAGTAGTGTTCGGGACCGACCCTGTTGAATTTTTTTTCGGCAAAAGGAAAGCAGACGGAGCCAAATGTTTCTCTTTTCTTGTCAACCTTATCATCATCCTGATCATCAACAAGATCATTTTGAAACTTTGTTGCACCGGTAAGGTCTGGCTACCACGTATTGGAGTGCAAAGGAGGAAAGAAGCAGAGTTCTGTAGTCGTGTCATTCATTAGGAAGACGAGAAAATAGTTATGATATTACCGGGGATTAACATAACCATTTATTTTCATTTTTGTGTCTTTTTGGGAATGACATGCTCTACGTCTGTTCATGCCCCATATTTTTGTATGCAAGTGCAACCATTTAAATTACTAGCAGTCTAAATTTAAATACAAAACACTACTTTGATAATAATTATTCCTCCTTTTAACAACGTTGGCAAAGGTTACATTTGGTTTATTTCATCAAACGACATTGACTGCAGCAGCTCTAGTAGTAAAATCGTAACTGCATTAACTGCTCATGAACTTGGATATTTTGGGATGGCCTTTACTACTGCTTCCAGTCTTATTTCGCAGCCATTCTAATTTAACGCAATTGTTTTTAATGAGCTCCAAATACCCCTTTCCATTTAGAAAGAGATAACAGACACAAAAAATGCAAACTCCAACATGCCGCTCTTTCCCTTGCACATAATCTGCACACTAGCATCTATGCACTTGCAGTTGCAATGTAACGGTCAGAAAAGCTCCGACAAGCGATAAACAAAGAATTAATGTGTTTACACACTAAATACGAGCTCACGTGTGTGTTAAGACATTTCATTCTTATTCTTGGGATTATGTTGCCTGCCTTTGTTGGTCTTTGCTCTGTATGTATACATGACATGACGAACAGCGTCTTCATAAACTCGTGTCTCGTGTGTGTGTATTTCACACTCTACAAGTAAATAAATTGAATTTCTCGAAATAAAAAAATGAGAAGAACAAGTTCATTCATTCAGTCATTTATCCATTCATCATCTCTCTGCACGACATGACACGATGATGACACACCAAAAAGTGAGCGTGAATGCATGAGGGTATTAGCACTGACACAAGTGCAATAATAATAATAATGATTCAAAGATCATGGTTTGTACACTCATAAAAGAGATGATGTTGACAAGAAGTGATCCCTGTGCATTACACACTCATACTCAGCTCTTGCAACATCGTACAATTCATTCTTGCTCATCCACTTCTTTTTTTAAATACTTAAATACTCCGCCTTCATGTACGCTTCTTGGTGTCATGTTATAGCCTTGTCATCATCACCATCATGATCCTGTCAAAAAAATGGAGCAAAGATGAGATGACAATCTTTTTTTCTTCCTTCGTTTTTTTCTGTGTCCAAATAATTTATTTTATGTCATTCATCCACTCATTCACTCACTCATCCAAAGCTATTCATTCGAATATCCGCTACAAAGACATTGACAGCAATAATTTTTACATTTTTCTAATCTCAATGGTTTGTGGGTATTAACAAAAATTTTGTAAATGCCAGTAAAATTCAATTTTATTAGCCTTTATGGATAATCAGGCATGAAAGGTGACATGAATGAGATAGTGAACTTGTTACATGTTGTATTTTGCATGTTAGCCCAGCACTCCCAGAACTGAAAGTGATGTGTTTTCATTCATACAATTGTCAATTGAATGTCATGTCACAATTGTTATTATTGTCATCGTCAATAGCATGGTTGTTAATGTGCCAGAGTATCATGCAACAACCAAATGTATAGTAGTCCGTCTACTTTTTCTCCTTACAATTGCCTTTTCTAGTTGGGATTCACAACATCGCTCGCCATGATCAGCTAGATAGGTTTGTGCGAATAATGACGATAAAATAACTAATCCATTATTACAGATTAGATTATTATTGTGAGGATGAAGATGCAACCAGAAAGCAAGATGTGAAAGCAAGAGCCCAGAATCTTCCAGTGTCAATAAGACAAGAATGAGAAAACTCGAAAAGAACAATGGATCATAAAACAACAAGAGGTGACAATGGTAGTGACATTGTTCGGGCACAAGTGAGAAAACAATTGTTGAAGGAACGTGAAGCGATTCGTCTTGAAAATAGATATTGGACAATTCAACAAACAACATGCCAACTTTGTGAAGAAATAGTTTATATAAATCAGTGGAAAGGTGCCAAAAATTGTTCATGCGACGGGTGGCGATGATAGAGATATGTCCTTTTAGTTATTTATCATTTACGTCGTAGTTTTATATCTTGGTATGCGTTCTCAGTTTAGTAGGATAATTGTTTCGCTGTATTTTTCCTGGAAAGCAGTGAATTAACAAAGGCAGGGCAGAAACAAAACAGTGATAAAACGAGAGGATAAACGGGAGCAAGATGACAAAGTCAGACGAGGCTGTGTAAAATAATGATGTCTGCCTGATATAAAACAGAATGCTTTTCCACCTTATTATTATCAAGCTCCAAACTACGGTGCACTTCATCATCATCAATATCAACGTGAATTTGAGTTGAGCATTTTTAGAGCAACAGCGAATGAGGAACGTATCGTGACTGAATAAACGTAAGCTCAGTTAACAAGCATGTACTATTTTTGGTCTTCTCTCTCTATCTTTCAAATTACATTCATCTGAATGTGACTGTTTTTTTTCCTTCGCTCAAGAAAAAAACGTTAAGATGACAAAGTTGATGATGTGACTTTTGTACGGTTTTTATCCCTGCGTTTTCCTTGGTTGCTCTGCACCAGCAGCAAGGCAAGTTAAGATGATCTCTGATGGTGTGTTTTGTGTCATGCTACTTGAATTTCATTCGACGTGATGCCTTGGTGGAAACTCGGAGATAGCAGTGAAGTCAGAAATGCATGCGCATGCATACATATTCGAAATGATAAAGCCGGAGCGAAGGGAAAATGTGCAAGTCATTAATATTTCATTGGCAACGGAGGAAGTTGCTCATGGGTCCTGTTTATATTCACTTCCTCCGGGATGAAATTACCCGGGAACATTCACTGCCGATAATACGACTCCTTCGTCTCTCTGCCATTTTATGGTTTATCCTGCTCGCATCACGTTTGGGTAAAAAGGAGAGAGGAGAGACGTAGCGAGAGAGAATAACGTCTAATAAATTGATTTGTCGGGATGAGTCGAGCACATCAATCAAAAAGCTCCGTATCGCGGCAGTAAATGTATGCGGCAGAAGACGAGAGGCTGATCTCTGAGGTCTCTCGTAGGAGGAGTGGGGAAGTTGATGGAATCAACTTTGTTTCTTGGCTAAGTTGCACACTACTTTTTTTGAAGATGAAACGAGCGTTACGCATGAGCTTCATCTTCGCAAAACTACGACTACATCGACGTATGAGCTGGGTTCAAGGAATAAAATGTCTAAAGTTACGAGTAAGTGAAATGAGAATGCATCCCCGGTATTTCTAGATTAACTCGCTCTTTCTCTTGAACCTCTACATTTGCGAAATGGTCCACAAAGCAGAAAAAATTTGAAATCCGAACTCTTCAATTATCCTTGAGAAATTATGATGAGACGACAAGACATTTTGATGCTGATGTCATTCGGGAAAACATTTCATTTCACAATTTATTTTAAAACGGAAAAGAATTTCACTTACTGTATGGGTAGGGTGAAGTTGGTACCCAAGAACGGGAATGATTTGTCGGTGGGACATCAAAACTACCAGTCCTAGATCCACGTTTACTACCTGTAAAACAATAGTAAAAGAATATTTTAGTACATTGGCTTAAAAATTAAACCTACTGTAAAATCGACAACAAATAAACTGTCAAGAGACAACAATGCAACGGAGATTTTAATCGCTACGACACTTATGTAACCCAATACTTTTTTATCCTCACACTTGACAACAAAAACGCAGGCAAGCATTAACCAACGAGTTCTCAGCCACAACAGCCTTCATTAACAAGGCCAATTATTACCAGCAGCATCATCGTCGTAATACTTTTCATTCCGAATGAGTAACGTGTATTCAGATTTGATGGATATGATGTAAGTGTGGTGAGAAGAGAAAATCTGATCTCCCTTGTGCGATTGACGCACGTTCGTCACAATCATCATTCTTTTTCGACTCTTGTTTCTGGCAGCGCACAAGACTTCCCACAGAAGCAGCAAGAGCTCTCCTGTTATCATCGTCGCCCTTGTAATCAAAAGGACAAACAATGAAGTGAAACATGATGGGGATTTGTCTCTTCACAATCAATTCCCTCATTCGCTCGCTCGCTGGTTGTTTCCCAAACATCAAACAACATCGACTTGAATGAATATATCATCATTATGAGGAGCTGCAGCTCAGCTCCTGTAATCGTATCCGTTTTTCTGGCCAAGATTACAGCAGCAGGAAAAAAGGAAGCTGCTGCAGTTCGTTTTCTTTTTATACGGATGTTGCTGCCATTATTATTATTGTTTATTTGGAAGCAGCAAGAGGGATCCCCCAGACGAATTAGTAAGTGGAGTAGAGTGATGGTGGTAATGAATGCATGCGTGTGGTTCCTATTGTATTCAAGGTTTTTATGGATGCTGCAGTTTTTGCTTGTTCAAACTGCAACCAGAAATGCATTATTACAACGGAGAAGAACAATGGAATATAAAATGACAATAGGATGTAGCTGTTATGCTGTAATAATGGGTTTTTGTCCGTATCTCACACGAAGCCATGCCACGCGCAGTACAAAAATCTGAGCAGGCAGGAGTTTTTCTTATTTTGGGCTTCCTCAATCGCTGACTAAACCGCATCGGCAGACACGAATGTGTTTTCGTTGTCTTGCTGTGATGAATCAGAAGGGGAGCTCCTGCAAACCTTCCTCTGCTCGGGGAGACGCATTGCTTCAGTGTGTTATTATTATTCACTTTGGCTGTACGTCAGTCTAGATGGGATTGGATTGGAATTGCAAGTGACAGGTCGTGTTCGTTCCTGCGAGATGCATAGTTTGCAGTGTGTGGAATGCAGTCAGTCAGACACGTGTCAAAGTTCAGTTCGAAGAAAGGGAGAGAAAAAATGGAGTCGATGCACCAAAGTCAACGTCATCGTCGTTCTTTGGTCTAGTTTGCTTTTTTCGGCTGCCGATGACTGACAGTAAGAGGTCAGGGCGAGTGAAAAAGAAGTTGCACACACAGAATGTTGTAGTTTGGCTGTCAATGTCAGGATCGCAAAAAAGAAGAATGAGAAGAAGTGACATGACAGCTATTCTATAAAAGTAAACTGGAGAGAGTTGCGTTTCACGGTGTGCGACGGCACCGAGCAGTCTCTCTTTTCATTCACGAGCAGCAGTGTTTATTGGTGTTGCAAGTGCAGCCATCAAAAAGTACTTAAAATGTGCAATTTTCTCATATTGCCGAATACGAAAATGATTTTACGCATAAAATGTTGTAATGTTATTACCAAATTTCTATCATAAAAGCAGCCAAGTTATCAAGATCATCATCACGACGAAGCTGACAAGTGAACAAGCAAGAAGAGGCATCCACAGCAGGAACGGTGAAGAAGAAGCAACATGAAACCAACCAACCAACAACGAGCAGGAGAGAGCACGGCAGTCCATCATCGTCATTAGCAGACAGGCGGAGACATAAATAAAAAAGGGGGAGCTGGCTGCTGCACTACTACTGCATCGCAATCTATAATGTAATGTGCGTAGCAGTAAAGAAGCAGGAAAACGATCCTGCTATTGCTTACTTGCTCGCCGCAGTCTTGTCCTGTCACATTCTCCCAACTGAAATATATCTTTGTTCCTAACAGCTCTTCTTTTTAGTAATAATAATGGCAGTTCTGGTGCATTCTGTCTTTTCCCTGCCTGACATAAGTATACCAAGTAACCAGAGCAAGAAATCTAAGCCAAAATAATAATAATAAGGAGAAGAATCGTAATAATAATGGAAGTAACGCAATGGCTGTTTTTTGTTCAGCCAAGCCATAATACTAATAATAATGCGACTACACACATTTCCAACACAAAAAGGAAATGACCTTGCCACTTTATTTTATTTCCACATATTTTTGAAACGCACGTTTGCCTCTCTGCAACACCTTCCGCTTCTAAAAAAGGTCAACGAAATCTCATCTATCTTGTCTTTTCTCCCTCTCCACGATCACTATCACCATCAAGATCATCATCATCAACATGAATGAACAATGCAAAAAGAGTGCATCTACCTCTTGGTCGCCATACACGCGATTTTTTTCTACATAAAAAGGAATTTAGAGTAGCGGAGAAGACAAGATTGATGATTATTACATGGACAATTTTCTTTTGTGTGTGCATAAAATGTCATGGCCCACTTTTATTCTCTCCTTTTCAGCAAAAATTACGTATACATAATAAATTGTTCATTTTTATTCTCCGGCTTCTTCAATCCGTTCCAAATGAAATCAACAAGGCACTGCGTGTAGTTCAGAGGAGCAGTAGCAGCGTTTAAGGAAAGTTCTGTGTGTGTGCACAGGCTTATTTGCTTGTTGCAAAGAGTGAAAGAGAAACGCGAGCGTGGCAGTTGTTGTGAGTGGTCGATTCTGTCCAGAACGCGTAGACGACTATTCATCAGAGCCAACCAGAATAATGTGCTCGTGGAAGCTCTGAGGCAAGCGCAATATTTCATGATGATTCCAACAAGAGGCAGAGAAAGGAGAGAGAGAGAAAGAGAGAAACGAGAGTGCACTACGATGTTCTCCACTGTGGAACGGAATGCTTTTCTCCAGAGGTTGGAGGTTGTAGTACTTCCAGGGGTTCCTAAAGAGAAGTGAACTAAAAATGGAATGGAATGTAGTGCACAACTCCTACACACCACCGCTCACTTCTCATCATCATCTCGAGCCTACCTTCTTCGCAATAATAAATGTTATGTCCATACTGTGAACACAGTTTTCGTCTTATTCAATGCAATCATGTAATGTGTAATCCAGACGACTACCACCAAGTCCTAGCCGCTGTCGATATTTCTTTCTCCTTCCTCCATTCCCATCCTTTTGCTTTCTAATTCTAAAAAACGCGTACCGACTTGACACACAAGGAAATGTGCTGTGCATTTTATAAGCCGAAAGGAACTCAATAGTGTACCATCTCACTCTCTCTGGTAATGCTCCCATAAACATATACCATCTATAGGCCCTTGTTAGGATGCTTTCTTTTTAAATGATGCAATTCGTATATTATTATAGGCCCGGAAAAAAGGCACCAACTGCATAGAGAC
>VYYJ01002911.1:0-18842 GCA_021029165.1 Cyphoderus albinus | reverse complement strand
ATACTGCACTGTTCAAGAGGCTGGTGAAGGCTATTTTGCGGCGTCAAAATCTCGCAAACGCCTGCGGTTCACGACAAGTGGGTAGTACCAATGGATTCCTCAGAGTCTGCTGCGTCGATTAGTACAAGCCGCATAGCGTGAACCGCAGGCGTTTAGTTTGGCCGAACGTCGAAAGGAAAACCGTTTCATTCTTTAAGATTACAGCTACGAAAATCATTTTCTATTCGAGACATTGTGAAATCAATCTTTGAAACGGAGTGGGGAAAGTTTCGGTTATTTTTCAGATATCTGTCTCAATCTCAACTTGAGCCCGAGAACCATCACTGTAAGTAACCTTTTAATGGTCGTCTCATCTGTAATGTTTACATTAAGTAAAACGTGAGGGCGTGGCACCATGCTACCCACGAAGTAGATTACAACGCAATTTAAATGTATCACGTGCCTTTTAGAAAATTTAAACTGCAGGATAGGCAATTTTGAAATTTCGTAGCATTCACAACTGAAACATACAAATGACGCCGACTATTTAACACAACTGGAACATTAGCCATTTCATCATTATTACCACTTTTGGTTCTTGCGGCATTAAATTTGCAGAATGAGACTGATGACCCTAGAGAGTTTCCTTAAGAGTCACAGCAATAATAAAAACGCAAGAATTATCTTTTAAGAATGGCATTAATAAGCATGGTAAGAAGATCACTTCAAGAAGAACGTCCGTTCAAGCAATTGTAATGAATGAATGAGTTGGAGCACAAGATAAGGAACTAAGTAAATGAAACCGCAAAGTAAAAGATCATTTCCTCCATCCCACCATTGTAACATCCCATCATTACAAAATCGTGGATTTGGAAGCGTACACTCAAGTTGAATTTTATTATGGTCATTTTACGGTTTACTGCCACGTTGATTTTATTTCATGGCTCGTATTTGTTACATGTGGTATGGTATAACGTGTTCTATTAAGCATCATGAATTTAAAACGAACGGATGTTATCTACGCTTTCACTTCTTGGCCATGCCTGCTAAATATTTAGATCTTAAGGAAGGTGAAGGAGGAAAATAAAAGGGATTATTTCAATTCGGAGTAAACGATATTGTTTGTTTCCTTTTGGTTGGTAATTATCATTTTAGCATGTACCAGCACCAGCTTGTTTCTACGTGGGTTTCATCCAGCGAAAAGCATGAATGTGTCCTGACTCCTGACTGTACTATACTCTCTAACTAATTTCAAAATAAATTGATGGTGAGAATGAGAATTATAAGAGATCAAAATGCAAATGAGCAATTTAATTACTTTCAACAAGGATCATAATAATCAAATCTGAATTTGGATACATCCAATCCAACTGATTTTACTGATTACCCATAGCAAGGACACGGTACCGACCTCACATTCTCAACAGGATAACATTAAATACACCTATGTCTAATTATTAGTTGGAGTTTCAACTGGGGTATTGTGTTGGTTAAATATTTTAACTGTAGTGCTTCTCAATTTTACTTTCAAATCATTTTGTTCTCTGTTTGCAAAAAGGACTGCTGATAAGAATTTTATAATGAAAATTTTCTGGGATTCAAAAGGTGGTTTTAAATATGTTGAGCAGAGATAATACTAGACTTGGTTTGTTTTGGTACTCTTCTTTTCAATACGACGTGTCTGTTTATTTTAAATCTTTATATTCTTTGATTTTCGAAAAATTCATTCTTTTTTCTTATAACTTCATTTTATAGTTGTAAGGTGTGGAGCATTTTCCATAATGCTCACTACACAATATCTCACAAGAGTATCAATTCTCCCCGTTGGAGAAGAGCTAAATAGGAGAGTTACCACACTCTCACCACGTCGACTCATTGACTTGTTCACATTAGAGTAGTCACTTTAGTCTCAATAAAGGAATTGGCCATTCCGCATCTCTTGTCTCTCTCGTCTCTCATTCATTCCCGTGGCATTTATCCTGCATATCCGAGACACCGCTGCTACATAGTCAGTTAATGTAAAATGAGCAGAGACACATCGTACTGAAGAGTCCCAGTTGAAGACAAAATGCGTCTATGATTTTTTCTATTTCTGTTCAACGTTAAATCACGTTGAAACGCCAATAAATGTTCAATTTCAAATTAAATTACCGTAATTAGTCTGCTGATATCTAATCATTTAAGACAAGTTTTTTAAACTTCTCATGGATTCATTGTGGTCAGAAAGAATAAGCTCGTTCGAATAAATGGCTTCTGATTTTGATCTGAATTACTGTAGTGCGTCAGTCAGTATCAACGGTTAATCACGATTCTTGTGAAGTCTAAACCGACAGAAAAAGATGTTGAATTTGTGGAAATGCAAAGGGAGAGGGAAAATGTAGTGGTTAAGCTTGAGATGGTTAAGCGTGGCTAGTTTTCACTGGCGTCTGAATCCGAAGTGGAAACTCAATGAATGGTTTCTTTGTAACCCCTGTTGTCTAAAACCTATAATGTTGAGACCCAGTCGGTCGAATGGAATCATGCTTCTAAAAGCTTCTAAAGGACTCAAACAGTAGCGTACGCGTAATCCTGTTTGTTTCTCAGTATTTCGGTGGTGTCTGATAAATCAGACTTACAATTACAATCTGAAATTATTCTTAAAAATAAACCTGTGAGAAGGTCTTTGCAAAAACTAAGCTTAGTTAAGTAAAAGTCACGTTTGATTTTTTAAATGGCTGTAGAAATAAAGAAATTGAGGTATGAAGTTTGATTTCTTGTTTGAATTATAATTTAGAATAGAAATCAATCAGTCTTTCTTTGCGATCTTTCAGCAATCTTGTCATTCATTTCTCATTCTGTTTCATGATTTCTCATTTTTGGAAATTCTATCACGAAAGTGGATTTGTATTCTTTCAGTAACGAAAATCTACAAACAAATTCCCTAGTCACTAGAGTGAGAGTGGTTGAGCTACATACAAATATTCTTGCTTCACGTTTCCCACATGTGGCCGCGTCAATTACTTCACACTCACATCCGTTGTTCACTTAACGAATCGAAACCGTATATCTTTTGTGCATTATTAAGTTTGCTCCGAAATGTTTTAAGATTCAGTTTCGAAATGAAGGTTGCTGGAACAAAGTGCTGCCGGTTGATTTATGTAACGTAACACCTTCGCCTTCTGGTGTCCATTTTTGTTAGCGTGTAGAAAAAGCCGTCTTCTCGGAATGTTTCAGTGGCTTCTCAATAATTTATTAGCCGAAGTGCGACTGTTAGGCTAAACCAAGAAATCGTAAGGCGTAATGTTATAATGTGGTAAGCAATATAAAATACTTTTGAGGCTTCTCCAAAAGGAAAAGAAACGATGATTCTAAGGAAAAGTTGAATCGAGTTCAAGAGTCGGTTTTGATCATGACAATGAGACCTGAAAGCCTACTCACAACACAAGTTCACAACATGTGTGTGGTACTTAAATGAAAGAGTATTTAAAGAATAAAAAGATGCAAGTTTAAAAATTCACAAAAGTCCAACATTTCGCACTCGCCCGTGACATTATTTAAACATATTAATACGTATGTATGTATATGCTATTCCATAAACACTACAATTTTCAGTTTGTCTATACAATCAATGAATCGTCTCTTTTTAATTGATATGATTAAAGACCCAGTAGCAAACATTAGTTATAGCTAATATTTTGTACGAAGTTTACTAGTAATAGACAACTTGCTTATTTACTCATATTAACAATTGGAAACAGAATTTGCAGCGCTTGCAAGAATATGTTAAGAGTAAGAGTTGAAGTTTGCAGAGGAGGTAGTTTTCTTCTGTTCTTTCGTAATTTGTATTGAGCAACTCTTTATCGTATAGCTGGGATTTTTGCCTTCGAGGAGAACAATTAGTGGAAAGCTGAATAAGCTTCTCAGGAGCGCATCTTTCGCAGCTATCTTCTGTGTAAATACAATGTAGGCAAGTTTTGTTAGCTTCCTAAGACAAAACTTATTTTGCTAAAATAAAAGCAAAATGAATTAACGATGGAATGTTCCCAAGTGTTAAGCACAGATTGACTTGAGCTTATTTTTATTTAATTGCTCATCAAAACACGGTTCTTGCAGTACCGTGAGAGAACTCGACTTACACGGTTCTTGCAGTACCGTGAGAAAAGGTATTTTTAGGAATTTAGGAATTATTATAATATAAATAGTATAATATTATTAGGAATTTTACAATAAACATCATTTTCTGAAAAGTGCTTGGCCATGGCCTCCTGCGACCAGTACAAATAATTTATCTTTTTTGATGAGCAATTAAATAAAAATAAGCTCAAGTCAATCTGCGCTTAACACTTGGGGCATTCCATCGTAAGTGGAGAAGCAATGGCAAGCAAAGAAAGCTGAGCTCGATAAAATTGTTTGATGTGAGGGAGTGTGTACTTATCACCAGGATTTTTATTTTTTACCCTTACAAAAACTTGCCCGGATCGATGAACACTATCACGTCAGAACCGCAACATCAGCCAATTTAATGTTGTTAACGAACTACATTATTACATAAAGTTGTTGAGGAAGACCAACAAGACACAAACGAAACGTTCCAGTCGTGCATTAGGAAACAAAAGTGAAAGACTATGCTATTTTGTGTACTTGTCCGTTTACTCGCCCTGCCTCTCGTGTACTAATATTTTTGTAATAACCAACACAAGTTTTCCCATCTACCGTCGCATGGTAAAGAATAGTATGACTATGACGTGAACACCCTCTGGAAATCTGGAGGAAGGGGAACTGTACAAGTTAAAAGAAAGACAGGAAACGACGACAAAGATAATTAACGAACATACGCATCAAATCGCATTCTTTACTAATCATAACGTGCTGATAGCTTATTTGGTATAAAAATTCGCGTGTTTCTGTTGGAAGCAGGGGCGAGTACTTTTTTATTTGATGTTTGGATACTTAATGACCTTTGCCATTGCACTCTTACATGTTACGTATTTCATTTGTCTTGTCATAGAACTGGAAGCTAAAGCTACTCGTACTGAATCACTGATCACGGAAAAGAAATAAAGATTCCACCATATTACTATTGTCACCTATGAAGTGTACATTGTCAAAGGTCTGAAAAGTTTCTACTACTGTAAGCAGTAAGCACGTGCTGCATGTTCGGCATTGATGTAACATTAATTAGTTGCAACGTTTCTTTTTTGTTTTAATTTTTTGAAAATACTAAAAAGACAAAATCAAGATTTTTTCCTGACAGTTTCAACATTAAAAAGTGATGATGTACACATTTTTAAAAAGCCGAGTGATTTTACAGTTACTATTATCCTCTACATGTTGATGTGACTTGTCGTTTAACTACTACTATAAACGAACAAAGTAACAGTTTGGCAAATAAATAAATCGTTTACTTAAATCAATGGATCAACAATATTTTTGCTGCAACGTAAAATCAGATATTTTGGGAGTATTTGCGGTATTTGTATTTTTTCTCTCTTGTAGTTGAGAAACCGTCCCTTTCCAATGATTATCGGCGTTTGTAGAAACTTGTGTTGGAAGTGGGGATGCGGATGCGGATGACTGTGCTTTCTGCAAAGTCAAAACCGTAAAAATCTGAGTTTATACAGTCATGTGCCGGTCGCGTGCGTGAACAAATGTTTTTCTGTTCTTTCGGTCTTTAACAATCTCCGAAGGGAATAACATGAAATGCGAGCTACAGAATTGCTCGAATGCGAAAGGAATATGATGCGATACATTATCAATATCACATCTTACACTCACATCGCTTTATTTTACTGATTTCTCACTGCGGTCATTACCCAAAAATATCTTTTTGACGGTCTGTCATATCCACTCCCTTCTTCTATATTTACGTCAAAACCCTGCATTAACTACTTACTTTTACTTTATGCAAAGAAAGGAATAAAATATCCATAAATACTTGGAAATAATAATCGTTCTCTAAATCATTCTTTATCTTCTTCATACAAAGAGCAACTTGCCATTAGGAAAGAAGATCTACTGAAACAAATCCTTATGATTAGACTGCTATTGTTAAAAATAAGTAGCTCGAAAAATTGACGCTCTCTGGAAAATAAATGCCACTGGGACGTCTCTCGTATGATGACGGACCAAATTTTGTCCGCAAAAAGAAATCCTTCTAACGAATCCCCCTTCAAATTCATTAAAATCATGTGTTTAAAGTCTTTACTCTTTATTAATAGCCCTTCTTATACTCCATTGTCGTCATAAGGGTTCTGAAAAAGAGGGAACTTATTTTATGTGCTGAGAAGTGAAAGATCTACTTCAACCGATATTATCCATCGTCAACTTCATCAGATTATCATGTTTCCAGCAGACTGATTCCTGAAAAAGAGAAACAATCATTGTGAAAGGGCCGACCTATTTTCATTACTGTGCCATGTCATTCACAGATTTTATTCAACCAAGCATTCGAGCAATGGTGTGTTTGAGAGTGATTGTGCTGACTTAAACCAAAATAGGATGGTCCGATGTCATATAAATCCTTATAATCTTCGGCTACCCGAGTCTGTAGGAAAAAAGCTTTTTAGCACTTACAATACGATTTGCTCCACTTGTTTCACTTTTTGTTTCCTCTGTATCCTGGGCTTTCATATCCTGAAAATGTGTTTGTTGGACGATAAATATTGTTTTATGAATCACAGAAAGAATGGTCACAAATATATCAATTTTGTAAACACCCACTTAGACATTTACTCCACTTGGATTTCATTTTGGAACCCGGATTGTCTATGTTTGTTGTAATGTCACGAGTCACGACATGTCAAGGTTGCTTTGCTGCAAAACTTCTAAGTGCGAACAATTTAGGTTAATAGTATGGTATAGGTCTAATCAACATTTGCAGTGCTTGTGCATTAAAGGCAAGAATTGGTTCGAAGTAGATCTACTGCTGCTATACGCTTTCTTGATAATTTGATGCGTCTAAATGGTTATTAAAATAACAACGACAGTTTTCCAAGCATTTTCAAGATTTGCAAATATGTGCTTACCTCTTACCCCATTTGTTATCTATTATATAATTAGTAAATTAATGAAGGTGCTTGTTCTTTTTAAAATGACTAACTTCGTTAGTGGATCCTTGAAAGATTGGATGAGTTGGATGAGATGGATACAAATGAGATTCATGATGATGCCTCAATAAGACAGTAAGAGATGGTCAAAGTATGTAAGAGCATTGCACATTTTGGGTCTTTGATTACCACCCATCCGACTACCTACAACTCTCCACTTCATTGCGATTCCACTCAACACTCCTCCCAAATCAATAAACCTTTATATATTTTTCCCGGATGTCATTCTTTCGTATCATCATCACCGTAAATTAGACAACCCTCGAATAATCTTATCAATTTCATTCTGAGCAGTAGGGGAAGAAAATTGATTTCAAGTTGTTTACGTTAGAAACAAAAAAGCACGATTTCATGCCGCGAATTCATTCTGTGTTATTTCATCAAGAGTGGAAAGCATCGGTAGAAAAATGGTGGTAGAAGAATGATGGTCAGCGACAGGCAGCCAGCTAATAATAGTATTAATGTTGCAGTTAAGTAATAATAGTATACCTACTACAATACAGTAATGAGCAATATATTTTTTGTCTGCATGGCTGGAAGGAAACTAGAAGCAACGAATTAGAGAAAATGAAATTTGATTCTTCGACACAAGATAGATGTATTAAATTGATTGGAAATTATGTCCATAGGGGACAGGGGTTCTTCTGAACACTGCTCTCATTTCTAAATACGATCTAGAATGTATGAAATACGGATGACGGTTGTGGTCATTTCAATCACAGACGAACCAGAAAATTCAAAATGACAGCGTTTTCTTGAGTTACAAACGTTCATATTACTTGTTACAATGACCAAACATACAAACGTTTTTATACAACTCGCAGCGACTTTATTTGTTTCATCTTCTAGTCTGTGACCTGGAAGATTTATCAACCGCAACTGTTTTACCTATTTGATTAAATTGGTTCCATGAGTGCAATTAATTTTGGATAACAAACTAATTTTTGGGTAGTAAGAAAGGGAATTTTTAATAGGTCACAGTGCAACTTTCTTGTTGGTCTTTTCCATGGTTCATCAAAAACTATAAGCTTCGCGGTCTTTCGCAATCGCAGTTTGCTGAAAAGTAGATTTTTGCAAAACAATTACTGAAATTGGTCTACTCGTAGTTACTGGAGTAATCAATAAGACGCATCTATAAGAGACGGTTTTATTCATAATAGACCTAATAGTGTCATAGTACATTTTTATTTCAGTAGAAATGAATGCTAAAAAAGTGGCTACTATGAGTTAACTAGATGTGAACGTTAATGGAATAGTACATTTTCTCAAAAGTAAATTCATCTCATAAATTGTTCCCATTACATAAATTGTCCCAAAGTCAGTTTACTTAAACGCTCGTCCAATGTATAATGAATGACACGCTCATTCTTAAAACACATCCATGTTGTAACTACTGCTCAGCGACACCAAACGAAACTTAGAACCTTGGAAATTCAAAGGGAAGGGAAAGTAGGAACAAACTCAGAGCAAGTAAAAATTATTGGCTCAATTTTCCCTTCTATATATAAAAAAGGCACATTATAAGCTAAGTCCGTCAACTTTTGTTGAATGTGTAGAAAAATATAATATTATTACATTTTTCTCAAGCAAATTACTTAAGTTATCTAACAAAGTTTAGTTTACGCCAATGATGCCAAACGTTAGAGAAAGAGTTACATTTCTCTTTCCATTTTACTATGCACTTTGCAGTGTGATGCCATTCGCGCACACTGCTAGAACAAACGGCATTGCAGACTCACTTCCTTCCTTTTCTCTTAGAGCAATCATACAACATAAAATCACCATCTGGCATGAAGTTGAAAAAAATTTCTATTTTTTCGTTCCCAGATTGCTCATATTTCATGCGTTATGAAAAAAATTCCTGCCTTTCTTTTTCCTTTTCTTCGATATGAACAACTTTCCTATCCTATTCAACATTTTTCTGAGAAATTCAAAAGAAGTGTAAGAGGGAATATACAATCTGAGAATTTGGAAAGAAAAATGCCCAACAATCTGCGAACGTCTCTCAAGACAAAAAATCCCTTCTTAGAATAAATGATCGTGTATTGGTTGCCTGTGAGAAAGAATGGTTCTATCTGCGTAACTGCAAGAGCATTCTTACCAATTTCAGTTTTTACATTCGTTTTATACAAGAATGCGTTAAAGCCTGAGCACGAGATGAATGCGGAATTGAATGGGTGCTATCTTTGCAGGGAAGAGAAAGCAAAGCAGCAGTCTCTTTATATTGTCGACTATGTAACTTCAGCTGCAAGTAACAGATAAAATCGACAAAAAGCGAAGAAACAAAAAGTACGGAAACCGTTTTCGAGCTCCATATGGCTATTGTCGTTGTCATCATCTTC
Organism: Cyphoderus albinus; assembly: GCA_021029165.1. Classification (NCBI taxonomy): domain Eukaryota; kingdom Metazoa; phylum Arthropoda; class Collembola; order Entomobryomorpha; family Paronellidae; genus Cyphoderus; species Cyphoderus albinus. The sequence continues at coordinate 9,436 of VYYJ01002911.1, read as the reverse complement.
ACGTTGTATCACACTCCGATTTAGAACTAATGCTGCTTCACCACCGTATTGCCATTGTTTTAAAAATATAAAAAACAACGTGCATTTAATGTTTTTGTTTTCTCCTCTTGTTGGGTGTGTTTATTACACATGTTATGCCTATTTGCAGTAGAACAGCTTGCCACATGAAGTCAGTATTGCAATAAAGTAAAAGATGATGATTTCGGTGATTGAGATTTGAGATCGGCGGATCGGCCGCCTGGCCTACCATTCTATGCAGAGAGAACTTGCATACTTTTATACTTTTTGTCGTTAGATGCGTAACGTGTAAGCTATTGTTTCACTTTCAGAATTTCTCTTTTATTCCCTCGCCCGAGAAAAAACTCTACGATGGCGAATTCATGACAGCGGTATGAGAGAAAGTTTTTTCATCTCTCGATCTCAGTTTCAACGCACAACTAGTACAGCAATAAGGAACAAACGACAAATAAATAAATGGCTATGGGAAAAGTTACACATTCCATGGGACAATTTTTGACAAGGTTTGAGAACGCGGGGTCATATATCTCATCTTTGGCAAGCCAATAATGAGTATGTTTCTTGAGTGAAGCTGTGCAGGAGAATCAGGAATGTTCAATAAGAAACTTACTCTACGCAGTACGCACATCGCGACGCGAGGGGAAGGAGCAAACAAAAGGGTAGAGATGTAATCTTTCTCCAAACCGCCTTTGTTTCACAGGAAAAATGTACTTTTTTATTTCGAAAATTCCAATCTATTATTTCCCAGAACACAATTCATTCGATAATGGCATGACACGACCCCAAACAAACTGCTGACAAGTATTAATTAGCATAAATTACGTAACGAAAAACTAATGAAAAGAAACAAAATATTTACTTTGTACAACGGCACATAATATAATGCATTCAAGAACATATAAGAGAACAATGAAAAATTCAGTGCGTAAAAAATTCATTAAAATGAAATACTTTTCATTAGAAAACCGGAATGTCGGTATGAGGCTGATCTAATAAGTCGTCGTCAAATGTGAGTAAGACCTAAGAAAAATAAAAAGAATTTAAAAATACCAAAAGGAGTGTTTGTTACAAATTAACTTAAGGAAACATTCGACATTTTAATTATTGACGTTTTCGTACCATGGCTGAGCAGAACAGAGCAAGTGCGGAAAGAAAATGCCACTAAAAATATTGTGAATTATACAAGAATATATTATTACAGGTTTGGATTTGATATAATTATGGCGTTGATTATAGATTTTCAGAATTATGACTATGTTTGACAATCTGCACAATCGCACAGTATCTGCGAGAGTTTCTACACGGGACGTTCATACATTGTTACCCCTTTCAAATCCGGTCTTCTGATACATCAAAATGACCGGAATTTGATGTAGATCACGAATCCAGTGTCAGATTTTGTTTGCAAAAATTATTGTACTCACCGTATCATGACTGTCAAAAAATGAGAGTAAACTGCAGTCTCGGTTTAAAACACGGGATTCAGCCGGTGACGCCTCCCATGTTGTGACTTCATCTAGAAAAAACGATCCAGCATATCCCCATAAGCAGAATGCCAGAATTAGGTAAAACATTGGTTGAGCACTCAAAATTGATCTGCACTCCCCATGATAAATCTGTAGAAAGTATTTTCACTTTATTGGTGTTTCCTTTGAAAATAAACTTACATTTGCAAGTATTTCATGTAATTTCTCTTTACCTTGAGAATACTGTAGTAGATTATGTACAAAGCTCCATTGAGGACGCAAATGATAAGAACCTGAGTTGCGAAATTCTGGTGTAGGAACAAGGTCCACATCAAGATGATAGAGGCACAATTGTTGGTGAAGAGAAATCCTGGTAGGAGCAAACGGCCATGACCAGTGTGGACTTTGATACTGTTATCGTGGGGATCGGTCCAAGTTTCCCTTTGCATTTGTAACATTCTGCCATGCTTCCAATCATCTACCAACTTACGTCGAAGAATGGTCATCATATCTGACCAATGCATAATCACTTCGTCACCACCTTTGCCAAACAGAATAGAGAAAAGTTGTTATTGTCCACAGCGGCATTGAAAATAATCTTTTGCAAAGATTCGTGTCACATGTTCAAAAAGTAAATGTTAGACTTTTGTGCGACCCTTTGGTAGTTCTAGAGTTTCTAAAAACACATACACGTTACTTACGTCGAACATAACCATTGTAGCAAACTTTCGGAATGGAAAAAACCAAAAACCCCATATGTATCACTGTGAAGGAGATTCTCGTGTAGAAATCATTCCACAATAAGCCCACAACTGTTATACTTGTCACCATTGCCAAAGCTGTGAACGTAAAACTCCTGGAATACAAAAAACAAAGTTTCGGCCGAGCAGGCGGTTTGGTTAACGGTCTGCACGAGTTAGAAATTGTAACCATTTAATAATCAAGCCAAAAATTACTACTGACGCGCTTAAATATGTTGGGTGGCGGGATTGGTAAATTGTCACAACCGTAACTGCAGCAATGGTATACATAAACGCGGTATCTGAAAGAGATTTAAAGATTATATTAAACCGTTACAATCATGTTCATAAGTGTAATTTAAATAGTTCAGTCGAGGAGAATACCAAATTGGAAGTTGCTTTGATTTGGACATATATGGTAGGCTGACGACACTAAATTTAATAAAAATAATAATAATTTTTCTTAAATAACAAACATCAAGCTGGATCGTTTAATAACTATATTAATGCAAACATTTTCACTTACTTACACCCGTCATTACAAGTGCGTAACCCATACAGTAAAGTAATCCATAATTAGTCATTGCTCCCGTATGGGGTGGTTTGGGAATCTTTGGAAACAAGGGCCAAAAGGATCCCTTATGTGCGGTGTAGTGGTTTTTGTTTTGGTTATCCATTAAATCATTAGTCGACAACGCATTCGTGACTGTGACATTCGTCGCGTGACGAATACTGACTAAACCCATGAACAGGAGTCCGAAGAGCACATACCAAATATTTGAATAGATGTGGTTGAAATCGTAAAGGTAAGATATCATGTGGGCACAATAATGATTAAAGTAGCAAATGTCGAAATCCCCAGTCGTAAATAATTGCTGAAAACTCATAACAAATGTGATGTGGTCATCGGTTATTGTATATTTCAGTTTGAGTAAAAACATAAAATAGCTTATGAATATTTTGTTCACCTTTGCAAACGTTAACATCAACTGAAACACAGGAACTGAATAGAAAATTGATGTCACACATCCTGCAGCAAAGTACCGCTTCGATTTTCCAGCCACTTGACTGGGTTCGTTTAGGCTAACTTCTTCCATCATAATATTTGAATGAAAAGTAGAACTCTTTCTTTCCATGACCTGCCCCCGATTACCGAGTCGCAATCTATAAGATTTGAGCAAAATAAAATTATAACGACGTTCTGATACTCGTCTTCAAGTGTATCAAAAAAATTGACCAAACTTCCCTGTAATTATGAAAGAAGCAGAAAATCAAAAAGGAACCGATGGCAATTCCAAAAAACACTACAACGGGGCAAACTGTCGAAGTAAAGAATCTCATGTGAGTGGTCCACTCTCGGATTTGGAGGTTGATTTCTTTCTTTCTAAAATGATAGATTCTGTAATCTTCCGGGGTAGGAGATTTTCTACATTTAACATCATTTATGAATGGTTCAATCTTTAAGATGAACCCGTCTGGGAAATCTAAAGACTGGAATAAACGTACAGATAAATTTTATAAAAGAGCAAATATGGTGCGTAGCTATAAATTTAATAGGAAATGCATTTACTAGTAAGTTAAATCCTGCTTTCTTTGTAAATGTTTGAGTGAAATGCACCTTCCCAGATTCGTCTTTATCCAAAAATGCACTCTTTAAATACAAGGAAATGCCTTGCCAAGTTACAAATTACTCAAATTCAATAAACACGTTAAATGAAGAAGATTAAAATTACAGAAGGATGTTCCAAAGTCATCAAGGCACAGTTATCAGTTTCAGATTCAACTTGAATGAAAGTGTACTTCCATTTCAAAGGTATATTAAATCTGAAAATCCCTGGTGCTGACGGAGTGCAAGACGTTGAAACAGCAGTTACTGGGCTATAACATCATTTGCTTAATTCAATGTACATAAAGCGATACCGGAATATTACGTAAACTTTCCAAATTCTAAAGAAAACTTACTCAACTAAAAAATCCTTTACTGGAACTATCCTCATTTTGTAATAGACGGTAAATTCGCTGACAATGCTTACTTCCACTGTCAAATTCCAATTAGCTGCTTTCCCATTAGAAGGATAGTGCCAAAGCGTCTTTCCAACAATGTTGTCCGTATACCGGTTAATTTTACCAAAGTCCTTGGTACTGTTGACATATTGAACTGGAACTTCCCATGATCTAACTGAACCGTGCCAATGCACCGTAACAAGTAAAGGATAATTTGTATCGGTAGAATTAGATGTGTGGGGAACGTGTTCCGTTTCAGCATAAAACTGAAGCTGAAATGCAGGATGCTTAACAAAGTAAAAACAAAGAAAGTGTAAGAACTCACATATACAAATTCCTTACTTTCTGATCTCTCATATAAAACATTTGCGACTTACTCTGTCAAAAAGGAGCGTATTCATAGCGTACGGATACAAGTGTCTCTCTCCATTTCGTATACTAGTAAACACTGGTCTAAACAAAGGCTTGTTAGGGGTTGCAAAGTCAAATTTGTAGGGAGGTGACGAAACAATACGGGTAGCCTTTGAAGGAATAGGGGTTGTTGTACCCGTTTGATATGTTTCCGAAGTAGTAGAAAGTTGCTTTCTTGAATCATAAACTTCACTTTCCAAGGGAGAGGATAATTGACCTTTTCCAGTGATTGAAACAATCTTTGGTGTTACGAATGTTACATTTTTTGCGCTGTCACTAACCAGCACTATGGATAATATTACTCCAAACTGAACTAAAATTCTCACTTCTATTTTATATTTCATTTTTATCAAATACCTTGAATCTAATCTTTGAAAATTTAATTCTTATACGAAAATATATGTGTATTAGAACCATGAATTAAATTAATAAAGTATCCAGTTTGAACTGATCCGTCTAGTTTATTTTTTCAAACTGAAAAATCCAGAGCCTGTCCTATTCCTGCCTTACAGTTTTATTACAACTAAAAAGCTATATCAGTATGAATTATTTGCAATATTTGCTTACTTCATTGTAAAGTTTTACAGTTAGATAGTGTATTGATTTTACGAGCAAATTGCAGCTGCAAAGAAATTCTTAGGGCAATTATGTTCTGAATTTGGAGTGTCAAGTTTCACTAAATGGATTGGAGGGCTGTCTCTGATGAAACAATTCTTTGTTATGTCAGGTCACGAGGATACTTTATAATATTAAAAGAAATGTTCTGACTCATTTAATTCGTCGAACTTTGTGAAGTCAAACCTAGTTTTATGACTTAGAAATTGAAGAAGTATTCAAATGAAATAACAATAACTATGTGATCAGCCGAACCAGAATAATGACACATTCAATTACCAACACTTTTCAATTTTCAGACATGGAAAAGTTTTCCTTGCATGCAAAATATGAACAACTTTTTACACTAATTAGCTACCTACATATGCACTCGCCGTATCAAAGTTTGTATGAAGTTCAAACTTGTATGTTTGAATATGTTGCACTGATTCCCTATTGTTTTACAAATTGGAAAGGGGTTTAAATTACAATACAATACAATATAAAGTTGAAGCAAACAACTAACAGGATCAATCGCTATTCACGATATCTTGCAATAACGGAGGTCCAACGATAAGACACTTTCATTAACTTCTTAATTATGTATACAACTAAGGTAAGTAAAATTTTATTTGTGTTTTGGGATGGAAAGCTATTGTCGTATTCTAATCTAATTAGACACCAACCATGTATCAGGTTGCTTTTATTTCGTTCATGCTGTTTCATTCAAAATGGCACTTTTACATGTTTACGTCGGCTTGATCAAAGATTCTATAATTACCACTAAAATATTATGTAATTTAATGGTCATCTCCATCCGTTTAATTAATTGAATGAAATGAATACAACTTATGAATGACATAAAAAATTTATCAATGAAATTCGTGCTTTTCGGATTTTCGTTCACAAAATTATCTGTGTAAATAAAATTGGACTTTTAAACGTAATTACTAATTACCTCACTAATTCTGAAGAGTTCATTGTCTGTTCGTTTTGCAACATTTTTTACGCCCATTCATAATACTAACCTTTATTATCACAGTATTAAAAAAGTATGAATAAAAAATTGGATTTGTATACGTTATTCTTAAAGTGTACTTGAAATGTAATAATAAGACATTAAATATTATATGAAATGTTGTCAATCTCTGGCCTGGCCATGTACCAGATGTTTCTAAAAAATAAAACATATTTACTAGAAGATATTTGGGATATTTTTAACTATAAACATGATTTATTCATTTTATTATGTCACAAATAAGAGATTATCGCATTCCAATTGATATTTTATAAATGATAAATTCTGTGTTTTCGATGCCTTATGCTATTGACATAAACCTACATAACATATACCTATTATTAATATTAATATTATACGCCTATGCCAGGTTCAGGTAAACTTCAAATTACGACACACCGGGAAATGAAAGAAAATAAACAAAAACTTTCAAAAGTGTCGGTCGGTATCCTTTTTTGTTTCATTTACACTTTTTTACACACCTTCGGATCCGAAGGTCATTGGAGTTTGCCTGAACCACGCGTGGCGGTAAACAAATTCCAATGTAACGAATAACAAAATTGGAGTATTTAAACATACTCCCTATAAACTGTGCTCTTTCAATGCAAAAACAATTTTGCTATAAATTATATTTCAGAGAAACACGGAATACTCACAAGTATGTTGTAAGCAGAATTCTAAACCGTTCATTTAGGTTGCTTGCGCTGGTCGAATTGAAGATAATAACTGTTTATTGATAACTACAATAGTAGTTTTGTACAGAGGATGAACTTTATGACTTGTTTAAGAACCTTTCACAGTGTTTGTAGTTCGTTGGATTTATTATTCCTCAGCGCGTTCCGCAGTTGTCTTTGGGCAGGTGGATACAGCACTCTGAAATTTAACGCTAAACGTAGCGTCATTATCATTTAAATTTTTTTTGCTTTCAAACTGATTGTGATGGGGAGTAAAATGTGTCAAGAAATTGGTCATCCATGGCTTCAGTTTTCGTGGCAAACTTTTGCCAAATATTTTTGGGCTATCATTTTGTTCTAATTTATTGACAGCTTCGGAAATCGGAGATGTATCACCATCATTTTTCTCCTGGTTATTGTCATCTACTTCGGCTTCAGCTTTAATAGATCGTTTGCGACGAGATTCTTTCTTTTGTTCCTGCACTGCTGCATGACGCTCAATGAGAAGTGGCGTTTCAACATCTTTCAACTCGTTGTCCATCTAAAAGGTATAATAAATGGATAATTCTTGGAATTGAAAGTACAATTTAACTGACTGTTTAATAAACAAATTTATAAAATATTTATTTCGCACAAATCAACTTACAAAGCCAACCCATAGGGAAATGATTTGAAGACGTTCTAGGATACTTGTGTCATTGCGCTTAAATTTAATGGTACAGCATGTTTTCAGTGCTCCCATTTTAATCAAAGCCAACTTTTCTTGCTTGGGTCGCTTCACAATTACCTACCAAAATCATTACCTTAAAAGTGAGATCTGGTTCATGCTCAGAGAATTGCATAGCTAAACAAAAATCTTACAATAAATCTGCCCTTGTCTTCAAGTTCCCTGGTCATAAGGGCGGTCATCTTCATGAGTCTATTTCCATTCATGTCATAAAAATTATACTTCACTTTAACAGAAAGACAAATGAATTCAACGACTGACTGACACTCGCCGATCAGTTCCCCTTTTGGTGTCAATAGTGCTACTTCCTAAACACGATTCAAATCCAATTCTGACTTAAAATGTAAAACTATCATAAGAATGTGTATTTTTTTAGCTTACTCCAAGTCCAAAGGGATACGCAATCAGAAGAATGCTTTTCCCATACACATCCCTGCACTCTAAATATTCCACACCCATTCTTTTCCTGTGAGCCGGTATCTTCGAAGTAGCCAAAATTGTACAAACTTCTTTGTTATTTTCATTGCTGACTCGAAAAAATGTTCTATCATGTAATACTCCTACATACAACGGAAAAGGTCCTCGATTAAACCTCATTAATATTTAAGTATTTAATCAGTAAATAACTTTTATGAACCTGTGGCTGGCTTTTCTAAGACGATGTTGACAAAATCAGCATTTTCAAGATCTGACAAATCGCGACATTGAATTTTTGGCTGAGGAAGAAGTGGAATTTCTACTAAAAGCTTATCCTTCTTAGTCGTACATGTAATGTTGCAGAATTTATTTTCTCTTTCTACTTCTGCTGGAGGGATTGGTCTGCTGGAGTTTGAAATTGTTGAAAATGTTTGCGACATTATTCCTTATGCGTGAACAAACCGGTAATATTGTCTGCACTATCTACGTTTTAGCAGGAAAAGTTTTAGAAAGGGTAAAAAAGGGATTCTGAATTTTGGATTTTATAAACTCAAAGCTATATAAAAACCGGTAGATTCACCTGTTCATCTGTTCTGCAAAATTTTTTATTATGTGTATTTACAGCCAAGAAGATTGTTTGTTTTGTGTGTTCGTGGTTATCTAGTCAAGTAATACTGTGGTAGTACCACCGAAAAGTTTGTAGGTTAAATTAACGGTATAAATTTGTGTAGCAAATGAATGTACAAAATGTATATGCCGCTGCCGCTGTGTCGATTGCTATCATTTTATGAATCCCCGTCTTCAATAATACGTTACATGTATGTATGGAAAATATAAGCTGTAACATCAAATGCTTGAGTGGAGATGATGAAAGATTAGGCGTTTCATTTATCTCACCTAAAATTCATATTTTTGTTAAGCATGTCACTGCGGAACGTTCATAAATTCATGTTAACATTAACAGCACACAATCTCTTAATTGTATTCTTTGGTACATGTAAGAAATGAGTCGCGCGGTGATATTCAGCTATCCATAAGAATCAAGTGCGTGTGTGGAATCTCAAGGTGGAAATTGTCATGGTGTGCGAGAGAATTCATTACCTCAGGTAATTATATTCTACTGATATTAACAAGAAATCTCGCTTTTCCCAAGTGCTCGCTGTAAAATACCGCTGAGCAAAGAATTCTGTTCCTTGACGAAAGACTGTCCCGGCCTTTCATTTCATTCTGTTATGTGCTGTTCTTCACGACAAGGTGTGAAGAACATGCTTTTTATATATAAAAAACAAGCGAAAGTAGCAAAAAGTGCGAGGACGCCCTCTGCAGCTCACACCTCAGTTTCCTCATGGTAAAAAATGTGGTAAAAA
>VYYJ01002910.1:0-18847 GCA_021029165.1 Cyphoderus albinus | reverse complement strand
CAATTAATTGGAAAAAGTACGAAAAATAATTAAAATAATTAAACCAAACAATCTTTTGTATTCATTAGTCTGCCTCGATTATGAATTCAACGATTGTAAATGCATATTATTACGCAACTTCGGTTAATTTCCTTTTAAAATAAGAGAAACTTAACTAAAGTTGCATAATATGCATTATGCTAGTGTTATGTGAAGGTGATTATGAAGGAAAATCATCCCCATGAACTATTTTCCACAAAATGGTCAACCAAAACGAGTTTTATTTATGTGTTAAAACATTATAATGCTACTAATTTGTAAACTTATTTGCCACATATTCCACATTTCTGAGATTTCCTTATGAATTTCCCGGTAATTATGCAACTTGCCTTTTAAGTAGAAACCTGTTGTTACAAATATCGCATTTGTGGTATTTTTCTCCCAAATGGGTTTCCAAGTTGCTTCATCCTTCGTATGTCCGATTATATAATTTTGTACCAATGTGCAACCTTTGTTCTCAAGTGGTTATCCAGAAACCTAAAACGTCTTCGTTCCAAGACCTCCACAAATTGAACACACAAATCGTATTGATTCACTAGAGTGGTAAGGGTATGAAAGGAACTTTAATTACAACTCGGGCTCGCGTGTGTCCACTGTAATCACGTAAACTGTCATGTGATTGTGAAAAATTGTTAAGGTCAATACTCAATAAAATATTCCAGCTAAAATAAATCTTACAATAATAATGCACTCCAAAAATAAGGGTGTTCACTTAATATACTACAATATACGATATTTATTGTTATGTTGATGTTGAAAATTATAACTGGATGAAATGTGATATGTTCGTTTATCCAGTGTTGAAATTGAAGAACAGTATTGTACATAGTAACAACCTATGCATTTATGTAAGTGTTTTGATTTTCATTGCTCGCCACGATTTAATATCCTTAATTTAATGTCGTGAAAAAGCTGCATTTTTCCTAGTTCAAGCAAAAATCTCTTAACCACAGCTTTGAGTTGCTTTAAGTTCTGACAAATTGGAAGCTCAGGCAGCTTGTACATTATCCTAATGATATGCGTTGGTTTGTGGCACATTGGCATGATACTTGGTTACGCCATGTTGGCTTATGAAATGCCATGTTTCTATGTTAAAGCTATTTTACTATTTTATAAACTGATTTCATCAAAGATGATTAAAAAGAAACTCAATAATTAGATAACACTATCTAAATCTGCTTAACCTTCAATAACGCTTCCACCACCGAAATTGATTTGTCTCATGTTAACTTCGTTTTAACATACTGGAAGCATTAAATACTACAACATTTTCCTAAATTAATGCATTGATTTCGTGATTCACATATTCACATGGGCTTTATGTCGTTTTGGCTTATGAAATGATGAATGAACAAAACCCATTTTGTATTTACACACAAATAATGTCCCCCTTTTATTTCATAATGAATTTAAGATTTGGTAAAGAAACAATTAATAACTCGTTTTAAACAGTTAAACAGTTATCTTACATCTGTGCAGCCTTCAATTGTTCTAACTCTTCTACCAGTGCCACAAATTGTGCTCCGATCTTCGCTTTTTCTTCCGGATTCTCCTCCAGGTATCTTTGAATGCATTTTTCCATTACGCTTCCAAAATCTGACATATCAGTTTCTTCAGGATCGATATATTTCAGTGCTTTAAAGCCTAGTCCATTGTCTAAGGCAATGTTAAACCAGAACCCAAAACTTGCTTTTCTTCGATAATTCCTCAGCAATTCCTACACAATTCAAATAATTTAAAATTCATATTTATTCAACAATATTTATTAAATAATCAACTCACATCAAAATGAAACTCAATTGGGCATCCTAGTTTTTCACACGTTTCCTCCAAGACGTTCAAATAAACGCGTAACATTTCCATCAACTTTTCCCTCCGCACTTCCGCTTTCACACTTGTAAAAAGAAAGTAGCTCAAGTCGAGGCAGGGACTGCCGTATCGACTTACTTGGAAGTCAATCATTATGTGCTCAGTCACCTTACCTTTTGAGTTTTTCTTGAACATCATGTTATTGTTCCAGTAGTCCCTACATAACAATAATAATATTGTTCTTGTCATTCAAATTTAACCATTCTATCCTGATTACAAATTAATGACTACATATAATTACCCGTGATTCATTACAAGCAATGTTTCATCTTCGGGTTTATTTCGAATTTTATCCAACATATCGTCATATGCTTTTCCAAGATTCGCCCTCAGAAACTCAAGTGTTTTCTCCTTTCCTTCAAGGACGCTTTTCTAAATGTGCATAGTATACTAATTTATGTACATTACTTTGATACTGAGGTTACGGAATTAAATTATTCTACCACACTAACCTCAAGTACATCAATATTTCTTCTTATTGCTTTATCCATGGTCGGCTCCATCATGTCTCTTATTGCGGGTTTCGCAAACGCTTCAAAGTCAAGATTGGTAAACCGTTTGAAAAAGTTTTCTGGACCGGCGAGATGCTTTACCATTGCACGCGTAAGTGCATGGTGTTTAGCTAATGATGTGAGCGACAGCCTAATTCATAATACAAAATCGATTATTAAAATTCTAAAATTTCCTATAAATAATTAAAAGCAGAGATGAGAAACCCCGCCCTCATAAACGCTTTGTTGAAACAATAAAAAACCCAGCCCACAATTGGAAGTGGGTACGATAAATCAGGGGTTTTATTGGCTGCCTATTCAACTTTTTATTTCGCAGCTTCTCAAACTTAAACTTATCAATAATTATCACAATACTATACAATGATAATTACTTTGCTGATTCAAAATCCTGCTGCTCCTCCTTACTCAGAAGACAAAATCCATGGTCGATAACCAGATTCTCCAATAAAATTATTTTCTCGTCCCCGTAATAACATTTTGGATATAACTTCATCAAATCCTCCTGACTGTATAGTAGGATAAAATTTATTTTTTAATGATGTAATCGTCTGAATGAATATTTTTTGATTTATGTAGTTCAGTTCAATTATTTATACCCCATCTCCCTGCAAAACTCCCTGGCAGCTGGCAAATACTTGGAGAAAAACGTTGCCTCCTTCTCGAATCCTTTCACCTCGGTCATCATTTTTGTGTGCGAATCACTTTCAAACAAACATTTCATAAAAAGTTGCAGTGGCTTCTTGCTGGGATCTTCAAATTTCACTATAACCGCCTGTGTCTTGCTTCCGAGGTTTTCTCCAACAAGACCAGAGTCCTTAACAATCACCTCCGAAACTGGGTCTTGAATTCCATTGTTTCTAAGAATGTCCTTAAAACTCTGGGTCTCAGCAGAAGAATCTTTTGGTGCAGACATGTTTTAAAGTTTTGATTTAATGATGAAAATCAAATGAAATAAGTTTGCAAATTTGGCTTGTGTTGAACAATGCTTTTGAAGTATGTGACCTGTCAGCTCGTTTACTGGATTAATACTGGGTGGACAAACCGAGTGCAATCATGACTTCACGTGTCAAACAACAATAAACTACACGTTGTTTTGTGCCATAATGAGATAATGAGATTTTAACTCTTTAAAAAGTTCTTTAAACTACAATGGTATGAAGGAAAATCCAGCATGAAACTCAAACTGAAGAAGATTGTGAAACCATATAATTATGCAACATACTTTTTGCACTTACTTAACGTAACATTTGCTTTGCAGTTTTTGTTCACAATAATAATAACAGAATTACTTCACCAGTCCTATTATATTAAATTTGAAAAATGTATTGTCATTGTCAAGGACATATCAAACGTTATATTTTGCGATAATACCACATACGGGCTCTGACCAGCGATGACGCAGCTTCATTTTTATACCTGGCATTGGCATTGTATTTTACATATTAAATATTATTATTATCTATTACCTGATGCATACGAGATGAAAACTGGATGAAGCTTAAAATTACAGAGTTAGCGTTACTTGCTTTTTGCCAACAAAATGAAATGAAAAGGAAGCTCGCAGAGATGATACAATACCCTAATGAAAATTGTTAATTCCTTGCCCCACACTACCGTACAAACCGGTCGCTTAAACTTATCCACATTGATGATGATGCTCAAGTTTTGCTTGTGCATTTTCCTTGTAAAGAAACTTGCAGCTTTTTATTTTCATGCTTTATACAACTAAAGTTTATTTCAATTCTGCATATCTTTTGGGCACAATTATATAATTGATTTACTCGACAAGTAATTGACTGTATTCCTCCATTAAAGCGACGATAAGTTTCGCCATTCTCGCCCTTTTTTCGGGATGCTTCTCCAACCAAACCAGGATGAACTGATCCACCTCATTTAGGAATCGCTCACGATCGTTCCTCACGTCTTCACCCATATCACTGATGATTTCGTGGAGACCTAGTCCGTTGTCGTGCATCATGTTGATCCAAAACCCGAAATTGATTTTCTTGCGGAAGTTTAAAAACAGTTCCTAAATTACAAGAAAATTATTCTTTCTGTTACACAAGTTAATTTATCTTAAGTTAAATTTTAAATCTGAATAACATCACACCTTCAGTGCTAATTGAATGGGGTAACCCAAACTGTTACAGGTGCTTTTCAGTGTGTCCAGATATACTTTCAGGAGATCGGGGAGTTTGTCGCGACGGACGCTTGGGTCAACACTGTTGAACATGAAATAGCTTAGGTCTAGGCATGGATTTCCATACCTCGTTGTTTGGAAGTCGACCATAATTTGGGAGATTAATTCTCCCGTCTTTTCGTTTTTTCGAAAGAACATGTTATCATTACTATAATCTCTGGGAAAAATCATAAATAAAAAAGTTTTTTTAGAAAATCCGATCACGTATTTAAATATTTAAACCATTTTAAAGATTACCCGTGATTCAGAACAAGCGAAGGTTCATCCAGTGGTGTTATTTGAATCGGTTCCATTGTTAACTCAAAGGCATCATCACATGCCCCCATTAGAATTTTTAGTGCTTTCTCCTGACCCTCGATTTCAGTTTTCTATTTTGTCAAATAGAAATTTAATAGCAGAATTAAAATCGGCAATAATTTTATTTCGTTGTTAATAAACCTTTCATTTTGTCACTTACACCGACAATATAAATATTCCTGATAATTGCCTTTTCTATTGAGCTAGCAATAAACTCCGAGGCAGCAGGCTGCATGTACGATTCAAAGCCAAGAGTTGGAAATTGCTTGACAAATAATTCCAGACCCCCCACGTGCTGAATAAAGGCATGTGATAAACCATGATGTTTCGCCAACGAGATTAATGAAAGTCTAAGTTTAATGTTTATTAATAAAAATACAAAAATAATTATTAATTAATGAGTACTTTTTTAAATACAATTTTGTACTTTGATTAAGTTACTTTGCTGTTTCAAAATCTTGTCGGTCGGTTTTGCTTGGAAGTACAAAGCCTCTGCTCGCAAGGTTTTCAAAAAGCAGCATTTCTCCGTCACCAAAGTAGAATTTTGGATAAATCTCCATGAGATGCTCTTGTCTAAATATCAAATATGTATCATTAAACTTAATTAGGTACATAGGTATAATAATTATTCTAAATAAAATTATTATTATTTTTAAATATTCTAAACTTACCCCAAAGATTTGCAGAATTCTTTAACTGCAGGAAGGTATTTAGAGAAGAAAATTGTTTCCTTTACGAAAAGCTTTGACTCCTCGGTCAGCTTCGATAGAGTTTCATTTTCACTCCGCACCTTTTTCAGAAATAATTGCACTGGCGGTTTTGTTCCATTTTCTAAATTTAATGTGACATATTGGGTTTTAGACGCACCAGGAATTCCAGTGTCTTTAACAACCACCTCTGAAACGAATTCATTGATGCCGTTTGATTTCAGTATTTCACTGTAGAACTTTTTCAAATCCATGATGCCAAAATTCAATGATCTACTATTCTACAACTTACGAGTATTGAAATAAACGCAACCCATAAATGTTAATTTATTGGAATTGAAATATTTTACAAGTATTTTGTCTGATCTGATCCATGGTCAATTGGTCGATCGACCTATTGCCCTATAGGGATTATTCTATTATCATGAATCGTGTAACCAATGCATCATCATCAAATTGCCGAGATAAGAATAAATTGTCACAACTAATAATTACCAATATTGTCGTGAGCATGAACAAGCGATATTTTGATACGAAATAATCAGTTTCTCATGTTGTTAGATAAATCTTCCAGGTACAACACTTGAATTTTATATGCAAGTAGCAAGGTCATATGTATGTGGACATTTATTACTAAATGTTATATATAGAGTTTTATAATGTATTATTGCAAAAAATAATAAAACCGAATTTATTTTTTCTTAGGCTTACTCAGTACAATAAAATTATGTTAAATTATTCATTGCCATTGACAGATTCGCTGTATTAACCAACACAGCATTAAAATAATTCATCCTAATTTCTACATCAAAAACTCCCACATTTCCAGCCGGTATAGCCAAACTTGGCAAAGCTTTAACCAAACGCTTTGAATACTTTCTTCCAATTCCAATTTTCTGCGAAGCTTGATTTCTCCACTTTGTTATTATTGAGCCAGACATCTTGTGAATGGAGCAACCTACACTAAAGGCGAAGACAAAGAAAAAGAGAAAGTTGATTAAAATAACACCGCAAAATAATGACAATGTTGTGTGTCCAAAAATGATTCCTCGAAGAAGACATCCGCTTCCCACTACAAACACCAGAAATCCAGCACACAGTGCGGGACCGGTTGTGTGAATCGAGGCCTGTCTTAGGCTATGCATAAGGATGGCCATTTCTCTGTAGCGCTGATGATTTTTATATGACCAAGATGATTTTAAGAGTTTATTGACTTCTTGTTGAATATAAATTATCGTAAGGAAAATCAGAATTGTATAGATCTTGAGGCTAATAATTATAATGTGAGACTTCGGTGTTATTAAAAGGAGGCGCACGTAACAAAATATTTTGGAATGCGTGACTTCCCATGAAAGTGGCAGTACTGCGAGATAAATTTCATCGAGGTTCCAGTAAACGGAAAACAGGGAAAAAATATATCCAACACAAGTGAACATTACGAGAGTCCCCGCGACAATTATAATATCGGGGCTAAAACATTTTCGCATTTTATCTCTGATCTTGAAACCATTGCTCCGTTTCTTAAATCTGGAGGTTCGCCTTTGACCTTTTTGAATCAACAGCAGCACATTCAAAGCTGCGGTCAACTCTTCTCCAAAGAAGCAAACCAGAATATCAAAGAGACAAGAATAGAATACTAAGGGAAGTATGAACAGAGCAAAGAGTTTTTGAGTCAATGTATAAACGTTGGCACGAATTAAGCCAAAAATTGAAACAAAACATAGAAGAGAGAAAAATATCCCTTTTAATAAAATTGCGTGTTTTAGATATTTTCGAAGTCTCTCGTTACAGAAGATATCCCATTCTAGAAGTTTCGGGTTCCAGCGAATTGGAAATTTAATGAGTTTATCATCAAACCGTTGATTTAGTTTTAGTAATTGCAACACAATATTATTAAACATAATTGCTTGTAAGTTGTTAAAATATCTACTAGGTATACACAATTACAGATATTATCAGACAGTGTCAACAGTAAAGGAAAATGTTGAAAAGACTTTTATTGTTCAATGCGAAACTCAATAAGGAAAAGAAACATTTGTTATTTCCCAGAGAAAGTCATCGATAATTTTTATATTAACCTTGGGACAATTCAACATCATGATATTTCTGTTTAAAAATACGACTTTCTTAACTGGTACTTCCTGGTTCTAAAATTATGGTGCTTTATTCAGCAGTATATTTTTAGAACATGCCATAAAGTTGGGCATTTTAAAAAATAACACATTTTATTTCATCTCAACAACAAAAAGACATTTTAGGAACAATAAAGCTATTGTTAGTTGTTTTTTCCCGTAAATGAAACGACGCTCCCATCTCGCACAGATGCATGATACAATGCCCTAATGAAAAGAGAATTTGGCTTGAGATTGAAAAGTGTGGACATGAAACAATTATGATATCTATCAGCCCGTTTTGTCGGTTGATTGATACTAGATGGACGAAGAGTGTGCAATCATTGATTAGTGGGCTGCCCAAGCTAAATCTTAAGACACGTCAAACGCCACAGTCAATCTTCAATCATTATACAAACTCTATTTAATTACATGTTTATGTTGGTTCAACTGGTTGTTGGTACGTTGCTAGCTCCATAGCGACGCGACGCTTGCTTTTATAAACCTCATTTCTGCTCAACTTGCTCAACAACGCAGCAGCGAGAGCGAAATCATTTCCAAAGAGACGAAGCTTCGCGAGTTGAACTAGTGAGCAAAGAATGAGCTCCGACTGCAAGGAGAATGTACTTCAGCGGAGAGCTTCCACTTTGAGGACAAACTTCTGCTGTAGAAATGAAAGAAGGAAGCTCGGACGCGAAGCACATTCTCCTTGCAGAGTTTGGTTCTCTACAAAGTCAGGGTGAAACCTAAAGGTTGGCGTGGGTTGGTATTTGCGTTGTGTTCTTTACAAGGATATTTAATAGCAAGTTGCTATTAGCAACGAACAGCCTTTGTTAATACTGCAATGCACGGTTCGCTTACTTCACACACATAAGATGTAAATGTAAGATGTTTCTGCTGCTGAGAGCTGAGCTGGGATAAAATTAAATTTTAATGTTAAATGTTAATATCTTTAATTAATTTGTTTAAATATTAATTTTATAACATTAAGTAGAAAAATATTTCAATTTAAAATACAATGACCATGACGCACTTGATGTACGTGTAAGCCCACCCAAGGCAATTTTGCTCACATTGCATCGGACGAATTTCCATAAAAATTAATAATCTAATGTAAAGCTATACGGTTGACAGTTGCTACCCAGTCAACCCGAAAATAAAAATGGCGAGACATTTGTTCTTTTCAACTTAAGTAGTCAGTTCCTTCTCAGTAAGTGACCAATACAATCAAGTCACATTTTATGCTTATGAATTACAATACCACCGTACCATATGGCGTCTATCTCTGTGTCTGGATATTTATGTAACAAACAATGGCACAAAATTAAACTATGCATAATTCATTTCGTTTATACAATTTCTTTTTGTTATTTCTAAAATTTAATTTGGAATTCTATTGTCGCATAATCTGGAACCGATTTTTAATCAAATAATCATCAATCAATTTTTATAAAAATTGTAAATTGCAGGAATCATGAGATGTCCTTCAAATAATAAATAAAATAATGAATATCAATCATGTAACCAATAAAATGTGAATATCTAGAGACCAACCCACCCTCGTCGAAAAACTCGAAAAGATATTTTCTTATAAATACCTGATCACATCAAAAGATTGTCAATTTTTGATTTGTAGTGTGATTTATACAAAGTAGATTTCATTTTCTGTTACAATCCTAAAAATGAAAGTCGCTTTGGCATTAACTGCAACCTTGCTGCTGATAAGCCAAGTAACGTAGAGTAAATTAAAGTACTAAACTATCTTGCAAATTGCAAACTGTTATTAATATTAAAAGATTTATTTTTTGTTTTTTCTTAGGGAAATGCTCAGATACCCGGCGTCGGCTTTTTGCAAATTGTCCGAGCGGTGACTACAATTCACAGATTACTCTCAAATACCCCACTCCGAGACTATCTTCCAGGGCCACTGGAAATGGCTAGGTTGGTTTGGGAAGGGATCAAAACGGCACGGGATATATACAACGCGGTGAGAAATGCGCAGAAGATAATCAGGGACATTATAAACGCAGCCGGAAATTTGGGAAATATGTCCCCGGAAACACTCAAGCCAATAATAGATCTTATGGAATCACTCCTCGGTCAAATGATGCAACCTCCCAGTGGAGGTGGAGGGAGCCCCGGTACTGGAACTGGAACTCAAAGGCCTGGCAGACCTGGGTGGGTGGGAAACACACTGGATGATTATTAAGCGAATTTAAAATTTCAATTAAAAAAATTGTGTCTTGAGATGGATCATCAAAATAAAATGCAACATGGTATCAATCGAATTCGTGAGTGAGTACTTTATTAAAATATGATAGTTTTGTAAAGTGAAGCAATTCCAAATAAAAAAATTAACATGAAGAAACACAACGGCAACTTTGTCCGGATGGACACCACGAGCTATTATCTGAAGCTCCAGGACAGCATCTCCCACTTGAACTTCCAAGTCGAATTCGGCAGTAACTGTTACAGTCCGTGACGCCATATCGGACTCGTTGATAAGTTCGCCAGACAGCTCTTTCGGGGGCAGAGTCACAACCCCAGCCGGTCCTCTGCTTCAACCAAGCACACATCGAAGCTACGTCTTGGTAAGTTTGACGCTTCCTTCTTAGTTCCGAACCATCAGCAAAACTCAGGAATGCAATGCATCCAAGTAGGACTATAAAGATGATGCGGTTCATTGTGTCAAGGAAAGAAAATTCTTCAAACAAACCAAATAAAACAATTAGATTTTTTTTAAAATTTAATGGTGATCAAAATATATTATGACCTTACCAATTTAAAAAATATTTTCAAAATATGTATCTGTTCCAATGCAAGTATTCAGTGAGCGAATGAGCGTTTTCTGTTTTAGTTTTAGTTGTCACCCTTGTTGGTATTCAAACCAAACTATGACTTTGTTACAAATATGAGCTTTATTTATTTATATTTTTTAGTGCGCAGAAAACGTTTTTTCCTGTTTACTTACATAACTATCTTCAAGCTAGGAGAATATGTAAGTATTTGGAATTCAGCACTTCGTATCTATTTCCAGGAAACACTATCAATTTATTGATGCCTATTAGACTGATAAATAATGTCATCAATTGACTGACTCATATTTTATTTGAGGAGGCCAGTAAGGCAGCGAAATATCAGAAAAAATCCGCTTAAACCTTTCTCAAGTAAATATCAACACAGCTTTTTGTATTTAACATTCATAAATTATTAATCATATCATAACTTTACTGCGCTGCGACGAATTTGGACAAAATTAATTTTAGTTGTAATTAAGAATTTCTTATTGATTTGATTTGCATCGTTTCTTCGTTTATTACATTTTCATTCACTTATTTATACCAAAAGAGGATAACTTGGCGCGGGTCAATGAAAAAAGATGTTTAAATGTGGTATTAAATTAAAATGAATGTGCTTAGATTTTGCCATAAATGATGATTGGATACCATGAAGGAAATTTATTTTCTGCTTAGCTGATTCTTTCTGGTTAATAAAATGCAACTTTTAATCTACAAAAAACCTCTAATAAATAAATATGTACCTAATGCAACGTCAGATCAAAGTGCAAAGGTGTGTCTGCAGGCTGGGCTCTATTTGGTAATAAAATATTCAGAGTGGTTAAAAAAGCAAAGGTAAAATGCACAACGATTCATTCATTTATCAGAATGATAAAAGTTCAGAAAATATCTACTAGAATTTCTAGCAAAACATCACTTAAAAAATTATTCTGTTATTTTCCAGTTTATTTTTTAAAAAGTGTCCATTACATTCTTACATGTATAGTAGCATTTATTTTTATTTTTATTTAAATAATCAGCTTTAGATTAGCAATCTCAACCTGAGCATCAGAGTCAGGACCTGACGTTGCTAATAAAAATAATTGCTATTCTAGTAACAAAACATTATCGTAACAATTTACATTAACTCAATGGAATGAACGTTTGATATTGAAGTCCTATCACAGAACCTTAGGTAACTAACTAATTAAACGCGACCGGTGAAGGCTATTCAAGTTCATTCATCGCTGCCTGGCTGCCACAAGAAAAGTGTGAAACTTATCAAAAAATGTGCGTCATTATCGTTCATTGCAAAATGCAGAAAGTGAGTAAAACAAAAAGAACTATTTAAAAAACCGAACTTTACTCACACACAACGTACGTATGTATTTACAAACTTTACATAACAAAAAATTGAGGGAACAGTTTTAAGTTTTAACCATTTTATAGTTCTTGAAATATTTAATTGATCAAATACCGTCATTTATGGTTTTCCAGCAATTATTAGGTAGTAATTAATAATTTATTGCTACATAATACCTATGTATTTGTTTAATCCAACTGATAAAACGACTTCCTTATCAAAATGTAAAGTTCAAAGTAAAAAGAAAAAATGAGCTTGTCCTGTCATCCTGAAGATAAATCGGAGGGCGTGAAATTGCCCGAGTTGGCCAAGTTCTTCGAATCACATTACATCCTGCATTGTTTGTACTGTATGTACATTTACTACTTTAAAGTTTAGACGTAAATTGAAGAGATCATGTGCCACATGTCACAAAAATGCCATTACTTACAAGATATTAAAGCATGCGTCTACTCACTTCGCAGTATCCAGTATCGTCAAACCGTTATGCAACTGCAACAAGACAACGTCCGTTCCGTTATCACAAGATAATCACGACGACTTGAACGACATCCACGTGAACAAGTCATGAAAATGGCAAATCTTAAGCATGGGCTCTTCTGCTTTTTCTCATTCATTTTTTTATCTTTGGACCATCGAATGACCCAAGATACAATGCACACACAGAGTTCATCTTTAACCAAAGAAAAACTTTTTACTTTACTCTCGCATCGCTTTTACCAAAGGATACGTTTATTTTGAAATCAATGATGCTCAGCTTAATTTTTATTTATTATGACTATGTAAAGAGATGACTTTCAAATTAATAGGTATAATGTAATAAAATATAAGTTTAAGGTTGACTTCTTCAGCTTCACGCATACATTTTTATAGGCATTTTTATGTGCATATCAATAAACAAAACTTTCTACTAATATTGTTCCAGTCATCATATTTCGTAATTGTACCTAATATCATTCACTTACGAGATGACCATGTCCAACTTTCAGTGAATGTTTTCGTCTGCTTAAAATTGTCTTTGCTGGGACGAAACTGAAATCCTCACATTTTGTCTGTGGCTGGGTGTGAGTCTACATCACTTCAAAGATATGTGGAGTTGGACTTAAAACATTTTAAAAAGTTTGCTTCAACTTCAACTACTTTATTGCAGTGGTAAGAGTTCATTTTAAATATATTTTGTTACTTATAATTTTTATTTGATTTTCAAGGTTTACACGATTTTATTAAAAAGCGTTTTTATTATTATTTTTAGAGAGAAATTTAAAAAAAAACATTTAGCAGTAAAATGGCATCCGCAAGTACCTCATCATCGCCATCTTCGTCAACCTTAACGGCAACCCCGGTGAATCAGAATGTTCCAGTGGAGCTCGACGATCAAACTCCGAGTGGACCATCACTTCTAGATTTTTCATCCACCGCCATGGACAGCTACGTTTTCGCAGGAACATTGGCAAAACAACCAGTGAACAGCCACACCTCAGTAGAAACGATTTTGGCGACAAACAATGCCCTGTTAACCATTCCAGAAAGTATCACCAGCTACAGGAATCTCAGTACCTTGGACGTATCAAACAATCAGCTTTCCGAATTCCCACACTGCATCACGCACTGCACAAGTCTGAAAGCCATCTCGGCGAGAAATAATCTTCTAGAGGATTCCAGCTTCCCAAAGTACCTCCACCGATTAACTAGTCTTGTAGAATTAAACCTGAGTGGAAATTTGTTGACCAGAGTTCCCAGCGAAATTCAGGAATTGGCCACATTAAAAAGTTTGCATCTCGGAGGCAACCGAATCTCCGTGCTGCCAAGAGGCATTCGTTTATTGAAGCAGTTGGAAATGTTGTATTTGGGTGGAAATCTCATATCTGAGTTGCCTATTGAAATTGGCGAGTTGACACATTTACAAATTTTTGTACTTTGCGATAACCTCCTCGAGTCATTACCTACATCTGTGTCTAACCTGAAAAAATTGAAGTCACTTTTACTTCATCGCAATAATATCACTGCGTTGCCCATTGAGCTGGTGAAATTAAGAAATTTACTCGAGGTACATTTTTCATTTACAATATGAAATATGGAATTTTTATGAAGCACATTAATATCGATCAAATATTGATTAAAAGTAAATTTTCCTTTTCTTATAGCTCAGTCTAAGAGACAATCCACTGGTAAACAAATTCGTTCGAGATTTGATGTATAACCCACCGTCATTGCTTGAGTTGGCTGCTAGAACGATCAAACTCAAGAAGCTGCAATTTTCTAAAAATGATCTTCCACATAATTTGGTTGATTATCTGAGCTGTGCTCATCAGTGTGTTAATCCACGGTGCAAAGGTTGGTTGATAATAAAATTTATATCTATTTATCTATGTATCTCAAACCAAATCAGATTCGCAACAACGCGGTGATAATAAATTGCAGGAAAAATAAATTTCCTTCTTTTTATTTTCAGGAGTCTACTTTGACACCAGGGTGGAACACATCAAATTTGTTGATTTTTGTGGAAAGTATCGAGTTCCGTTACTTCAGTATTTGTGCTCCCCGAAGTGTAGCAATGTTCAGTCGCCTGCTTACGAAGTCACTAGTGATTCAGATTCCGAAGATGAAAGAATTCGGAGAGTTTTGCTTGGATAATTTTTACCCTTTTCTTTTTACTCTTATTTTTACCCCCACCGAATTATAATATTTTATACTTATTGTAAAATTAATAATGTAAATAATTATAAAATATTTTTCCCCAAAATTATTCTTCGGACGATAGAAAATTGTTAATTGTCAACACTGCGATCGAATATAAAGTATTAAAGAATGTAGTAGTAGCTGACAAAGTAAAATAAAAAGGTCTCTCGTTAAACCTTAATTTCCAATTAAATAATGCGAGCTAGAACGCTTTAATATCCCCATTCCCATCAGCAATTATCTCCACTGCATTTTTTATCAGCTTCTTGTAATAAATATTAAAGGCACACTTGGCCATCTCGTGGCTCACAAGAACACTTTTTCTTGAAGTGCTGCTGCAAAGATTACTTTGTTCGCTCTCTCAGTCTTCGTGTTTAAAACTTTCGCTGTTAAGAGTCGCTTGATGTGTGGCACAAGTACAAGCGTCTTAGTCTTAACAAAATCATTGACACTTTATTGACTGAGAGAAAGAGTTGCTGAAAATATTTTTGTATTAACTAAATAATATATGTGATTGATAAGAAATAAAGCATTTTACATACAACGAAACAAGCATGATTCAGCAATGTCTTACAATGAAGTGAGTTATCAGTTTTGCACTTCCGATGATTTCATCCCATTATGACGCTGACGCTACTGTCTAAGATTTTAAATCGTGCATTTGTGGTAATGTTATGATGACAAAATATTATTTCCTGTATCGCAAAATTACATATCTAGCTTGAAATTTTGGAATGAGCAAATTCATTGATTAAATAATTATTAATCAACGAATATGGTATTAACTAAATACATAACACCATAAATCGAATAACGAAGATATTTACAATTAAATACGTCACCGCGATTTTCCACAATTCTTTTAATACAAATGAATTGCATTACTGTGTCCCTATACTTAACACTCTGAACTGTCAGTTGATTTGAAGAATCTGGTGAAATGTTTACCCCATTACAATCACTGTGACATTTTTTGTGGCATTTTTTCCTTCTGTGATTATCAACATTTCATTACAACATCAACTGTCGTGATTATTTAGAGTTCCTTATTGCGAGGAAACGTATGTAGAAACCAGTAACGAGTCACAAATGAATTGACTGCCCTTGCTTTCCAATTTCCAGCAGCTAAAAGAGTCTGGCCCACATTTCAATCTAATGGCTTTGACCCTTTGGGTCATATCATCGTCATATAAAAATAAGCGTCATTTTGTTTTTCCTAAACGAATCATAAGTTTTCACACCTAATTTATACTAAGCGCCATAGGTTCAGGTTTTGCGAAATAAGACTCAAATTTTTTACCAAAACATGAGCACGGTGGTCATTTTTTCAAGAGATTGATTTTTTATTATCACTATATAATAAAAGTTTCATTCAAAAGTAGAAAAGTGGAGACACCAATCAAGTTTTTTTGCTGATGCATTGATGTGGTATAAAGAAGCAAAAGGTACATATTGTATGATGATGCAAATCCTGTTTTGATACATGCTGCTGATACCCACTCAATTTTCCATCCACCCACTCATTGGAGAAATGCATCTACACAATCATTCTGAAAGTTTTGAAATCAGTAGAAGAGACTATTTATTTACATACATTGCAATTCCTACCTGCTTGTTTATGAAGCACTGCAGAATGTGCAGTGTATTTGACAATGACCACCTCGATTGTCCTCGATTGATTGACTTGCAATTGAAATCTGAATATAAGGTACTTGTAAAGCAAAAGCAGGTCCGCTCCAAACTACAAAAGTTTAATAAGTCAATAAAAACAAACAAACAAATTACACTGCCTTCTGATTTTGTATTTAGTAAATGTGTTTAATTGTATATAATTATGGATGGCATTATGCGAATGGAATGGAAATGAAGTCTCCCCCTGTCCTGACTGATTGAGTCAATTTTTCCCTACGTGCGATCACCGAATCAAAGATAATTTAAGGGTCATACTGAAAATTACTGAAAATTAAAATTTGGCATTTTAGCAAAATAAGTATGTACATATTGCAAAGGATAAAGAAAATTTTTGTCTAGTAATCGTAAAATGCATTTTTCTCTTTCAAGTTCTCAATAAATGCATGGATACAAGCATTTTTTCAAATTAAGTGGTAATAGCTATGCACGGTAAGTTTTTTATTTTCACGCCCGTATTATCTTGATTATGTCAGCATGCAACACATTATAATCTCAACTGACATAGGAAAAGCACTTTGATCCCTCCCATAATTTATAAGAAGGGTCAGTCGCCAGTGACTAGTGCTGTCGAAGCAACTCGTTGTAGCAAAAGTCAGGACGTGATTTACCACTACCACCAGTTCGTGAGATTTCATTGACACCGGCATTTCTAGCTGAATATCACAGCAATGAATGAAATACTGCTTCATCAACAGTCGCTATCGACAGCCACGAGAGTGTAAGGAGCAAAATCATTATGGTTCCAGAAATTTAATGTTTTAATGAAGTGTCTAAATCGCTAAATAGTAAATGGTTTAGCATGGAAAACAATATACTAAAGGCAATACCGTGTACCATCATAGTCTGGTTCGCTGATTTATGCAGATTAATAACGACCGACCACGTTCGGTATTAGCAGAAATGAAATCTTGCATGCAAAGTTTTCTTCCTGTTGATTCAGCCAACACGCTAATCGGCCCATTACATCGTTTTCTTCACACTCAACTTGTGAACATTCACAGACAAGACGACTTGCTTAGCTTTGATATGAAGTGGGTACCATATTACATTATTACAAATTTGGGAAGAGAGAAAAGGAAAATTATGAGCACTGACGGCATGAAATAGAATGAATAGGTCATACAAGAAGAAGAGATTCTTTATTTGGAAGGGGACGTTGTTAAATGAAAAAAACATACAACACAAGCAAAGAGATTTTGTTGTCCGCCTCATAATATGCAAAGATTTCTTTTTTAGCCTTAAGAAAATCTCTTAAGAAAAGCAAGCAAGGCAGAGAGATGTGGTACATCACAGCAAGTCTTTAATAACTTTGCTTACTTCGATTTGAGACGAGAATTTTCTAACTTACTAAACATCCATCATCTTCATCATTTCGACTTGGTTGAATGGGCTGGAAGCTCATTGAAACCAAGGAAAGTCTTTTACATATTTACTTTATAGGTACAGAGTAAGCGAAAAGTAATTTTTGTTCATGTGAGTGAACTGAGGAAATAATGGTGAATGGTAATAATAAAGAAAATGTTTAACTCACGACTTCGACCAGTCAGACTTTTTAAGACATAGCATGGTCGTCGTCTCTTGATATTAGGACTAGTCTCAGTCTTACAACTTCCTTTTTCTCTATCTGCTCTTCTTTTCCTGTGCTGCTGGATACTTTTAAAAAATAAATCCAAGAAGACGATGATTGTGTCTAAAGTGTACACACGTCAAGATCGGCTTTTGTATTCTGTCTCATCTCATGAGCCATTCAACCACGGCAGCTGAAAATAAAACGGTGCGTGGTGTTGTTATGTTTATTCCTGGTTTCTTCTCCAGTCTTAAAAAAATGTAAGCATCTTCTAAGCATCTTTCAAGATTCTCTTGAAAAAATGTACCCAGAAGAATTCTAACCCGAGTAAGAACCAGAGAGACGTAAACATAAGAACACCACGCACAGCCAAATTCCCATGAAAAAGGATCGCCGTGTTTACATGCCTTTAAACCAAAGATTCTTAGTGCGTGTGTATGAATGCGAGTCAAATCCGTTATTAGAAAACAGTGAACAGATTTATGATGCACCTGCGTGAGTTTTAGTTTCAAAGTATTCAGTGCTCTTACGGCAAGGGAAATTGTTGTAGTGCTAGTGCTGAAAAGATATTTCTGGAGAAAATTTGAAATGTGACGATTATGAATTAATAAATAGATTTAGTCTTCACTTTCATAAAAAATGAAAGTAAGGAAATCGGTGGTTATATTTAGTAGAGTTGAGGTGACCACGAGTTTGTAACAAAAAAATTAGTGCAAAGATAAAATGCAAGAATTTGAGTGGACAAGGAGGACTCTAATGATAAATTCCAAGGTGTTCAAAATGTGGAGATGGAAGGATAGGACGTACTATTGGCTCGGTGTTCTTTGTGTATTCACGCTAATCGCAACTTCTTTAGCACGGGTAAGATTTTATTTTTCCAATCACCATAACCCGAATTTTGTTTTTTGTAACCCGAAATCATGTTTTTTGCATTTTTACTGGAAGAGTTCATTACATTTTATTGTATTCTACCAAATTATCATCGAGCTGTTGATTGTTCAGTGACACCTCCGCATTTTGAAATTGAATCAATG